>JAHBCN010001432.1:0-118039 GCA_019359885.1 Listronotus oregonensis
TTTAGATTAATAAACTCTGACATTCAGTTATAGGATTTTTTTTATATTTTAATGCTTTAGAAATTTAGTATAAATTCGGTATCGACAGATTTAGAAGAACGAAAATAACGAATATTTTGTGTCACACAAAATCAATATCTTGCCGACAAGATGGCTGATGATAATTGTCAGAAATCTGTGACTGACGGTTCAGTTTTACCGAAATTACCTTTAAATAAAATAGGATTTGCTGGAAAAATACAAAAATTGTCTAAAAGAAAAAAATTTTAGCCTTTTTTTTAAGTTACAATTTTGGTTAAAATTTAATTTATTTTACACCTTTACAAAAATTAAGGTACACGTTTTATAAGTTAAATGTAGTATTTGTTTGTTTTTGTAAATAGGTACTTTGGCGCCTCCTATTTTGATAAGGTAAATGAATAACAATTTAAATTTTAAGTGGTACTTATATCTGAATGTACTATTACTATTTGCGAAAAACGATAATTAAACAAAAACATATTTACTAAATTTATATGGTTGGGTATTTACTCAAACTATTAAATACTTAAACCAAATCAAACATTTGATTATAGAAAATCAAAATATTTTGACTCAATTCACAGAATCCACTTAATCGTAACATCACACGGAACATGCATGGCTATTATTTCCATAATTTTTCAAACAATCCCGGTAGGCCAGAAAGCAAATAATTGTCATTTTTTAGCACAATGAGAATTGTGGCAATTATTTCTTTTAAAAGATAGACTTCTGGGGTAATATCAAGAATGTCCTTTACATACTTATACAGGGTTATTCAAATTAAGTGCTCGCCATTGGTATCTTTGTTATTAGTTAAAATACAAAATTGAATAAATAAGCAAACTAGTAGCTCTCTCACAGTAAAATAATATTTTTACATTGCACACCCTGTATATTTTATCACCAATAAAAAGCTCTTTTAAAGATCCTTTAAAATACGAAATTTGATACAGCTGTCTTTAATAGTTTTGAAAATATAGGCATCGACATTAATTTGATAGTAAAATATTTTTTTTTTTTGGTAATTGTCTCAAAAGTTACGGCAACGCCGATTTTGACGAATTTTGGTATACGGGGGTTTTTTGGGGCACTGTTAGTTAGAAACGTTTCGTTTATCATCAAACTTAAAAAGCAATTCCTGCTTTTCCTGCACACAATTCTTGATTTTTACAATAAACTGGCACACAATTTATAATACATTTTTAAACTCATGTTCTTATACTTATTCTGAAAACATCCCAAATATTTCCGATTATAATTGCTTCAAAAGCGTACGTTTCGCGCGGTCCGCAACAATTGTTTTTTCGGCAGATCGTTTGTATGGCTCGACCATTGAATTTTTTTTCCAATTGACTTTATTTTTTTGTTAAAATTTTCATGATTTTGTGTATATATTGTCTTTGTCTTTAATAGTTATTATGAGAAAATAGTATCAACATTAATTTGTAGTAAATTATAGACATTTGAAACACCAATTATTTATTAACTGCTAAAATATAGATCGTAGAGCAAATGTTAAAGGGCAGGATTCAGTTATTTCCCCGATCCGTATTTTTGTTTGTAATATTTGTGTAAGAAATAATAACTAGTTTTTGTTATACAAGTTTCGTACTTTTTTCGATGTTATGGTCTTATAGAACTTATTTATTTATAAAGCAAATTCTAATTAATTAACGTTGTTTATTCTCTGCTTTAACACAATTCTTGAATTATTTTTTAAATTTGCAAACTGCAACATTCTATAATCACCATTTAAATATCTCTGCATATCTAATATAGCATGTGCAAGTCTTTACATTCTATTTTTCTCGATTTTAAATTCAAAGCTTCAACTTTCTAAGCCGTCTTAACAATGTTTAAAGTGATGGAAACTGCAGTACCTATTTTTAATATCAAAAAATGAGATACAGACGTTTTAAATAGGCGAAATTTTATAATGCATCTTGAATAAAATAATATATTTTTGATTTGACGTCACCATGCAAAACGTTAGGCAGCGCCGGATTTATTTTGACGTATTTTCGAATCATTTTTGGGCCGTTGATGGTTCTAAAACGTTTTTTTCTAATCTAAAAAGCACATTTGCTTTTTCAAATCTTTCGAAATAATTACAATATTGGCAACAATTTAATCACCATTTAAAAACTTGTTCTTATACTTATTTTACATCTTTTTTCCATTTAATTGCAAAGCTTCACTTTCCTACGCCGCAACAATTGTTTAGATGTGTGGCTCCACCTATTTTTAATCATAAAAAATCGAAAAATACAGATATCGGCATTTTTTATTTCATTTTGTTTAATTTTACGGCGAATTTAAGAATATTTTAAGTAAAATTTAAAAAAAAATGGTGTTTATTTTTAATTTAAAAATTTAAAAAAAAAATCGGTATGTTTTAAGTTTTTCATTAGAATTTTTAAGACATAAGACTTCCCGAGCATCATGCTATTTTTTCCTTAAAAAGCATAAAAAACACACAAAAATAATTGGGATTAAAATAAAATTACTTTTTAGCTGAAAAATCTAATCGAAACATTTTTTTTGTAATTTTTAATTTTTTTTCATAAATTCGCCGTAAAATAAAACAAAGTAATTGTGTGCAAAAAAGGGGAATATAAGTGAAAATGGGGTTAGTTTGATTTTTCAAGTTTTATGATGAATATGTCGCAAACGAAGCATTTTCGACTAAAAATTCTCATTCATTCGTGAACATCGCCCCAAAAATCCCCAGTATACCAAAATTAGTCAAAATCGGAGTTGCGCAACTTTTTTTTAAGTTGAGATACCCGTATGCATTTTTTTAAATGGTACCCATGTCACCAATAAAAAGATCTTTTAAGGAGATTTATAGTCCAGTAAATGAAGAGACAAAGCTGTTTAGTTTATTAATTTTAGGTTTTGGGAAGGGCTGAAAATGGCCCCTCAAGGCCCGAAAAACGGGTTTTCCGCTAATATCTGCCAAAATATGCGAATTTGAGAATTTTTGTTAAGACAAAAAATGAAGATCTCCTTATAATCTACAAAAATGGTCCTTACAATTTTTTTCGAAAAATTGATAGTTTTCGAGATAACGGGACCCAAAAGTCCCCTCATTTCAGCTGCCGCTCTACAGCTACAATGCCGATATCTTCATGGATTCACTTATCATCACTCGGAAAATAATGTACATTTTTTTAATCATTCAAAGTTCATCGGAATGGGAGAACTCGTACTTATTATTGCATATGAGTTTGGGTCCATTCCGATTTTTCTGGAATATTAAAAAAAAGCGGTCACGGTTTTTTTTACAATATTTTAAGAGTATCTCATTAATTTATTGATATTTTTTGAAAAAATATTAGTGTTGCAAAAAAATGGTAAGAACCATTTTTGTAGATATCGAGGTGATCTTCATTTTTTGTCTAAACAAAAATTCTCTAATTCGCATATTTTGGCAGAACTTTTTCTCGTTCAAGAGCATCCGCGAAGACCTAAGAATTGCGCCACAAATGAAAACTGTACAGATTAATTTACAGCTTTGGGTACTTTTAGGTCTTTAGTTACTGGACTATTAAAAAATACCATAGTTGATACGTCTATCTTTAATAGTTTCGGAAATATCAGCTTACAAATTTGAAAACTAATGGTATATTTCCATTATATCTACAGCTGGGCTGCAAGCAGTAGATACAATAAAAATGAAAAATTATATTTTCATAACTATTAAAGATATACCTATAAAATGTGGCATTTTAATAAAGATCTTAAAAATATCTTTTTAATGGTGATAAAATATACAGGGTGTTCCATTTGAAAAAATGCTATTTTACCTTGTATTTTACTATAAAACTCGAAAATACGATTAATTATTTTTAATTTTCTTCAATCTCAAAGGCCGTAAAAAATGCTACTAGTCTGCTAATTTAAACAACTGAGAAACTGAGTAGGAACAACTTTGTAGATATTCAAGAAAACTAAAATATTTGGGTCATCCTCCAGATAGTCCGGACTTGACACCCTGCGATTTTTTAACTTTTCTGTAAAAAAGCTGTTATAAAGGCTGACGGTTCTAAAGTCATAAAGAATTAGTAGAGGAGTTATTTGAAACAATTTTTATGAGATAATTTCTACCTGTTCTCTGTCGTTTAGAAGTTTGCAAGCCGGTATAGACGACAACGATGATTATTTTGAAAGAAAGGTAAAAATAACTACAAGTAAGATAAACCTAAAAATAAGAATATCGATATTAGGAGCCCACGCAACTTATCCCAATTTTCTGACCTATAACCACAGGGAATTTGGGGAAATAGGTAGGCGCATTATTAATTATTGATTTTCCAACATGAGTTGCGCAATCACAACACAAAAGACCGGCTGGCCGAGATTAAAAATTCGGCTACGTAACTACGTAGGCTGAGGAATTTTACGAATTAGCATGTGATTAAAACGGGACAAATGTTATTTTTAGACCAAAAAAAATGTAAACAAAACGTTAACCGGCTGTTCTAATCATCACTCGAAAGAAATTTCATCGGGTATTTTTAGGCGATTTTTCGTCCCGCTTTTGCCTATTTAAAATTAGTTAAAAACAAACGGTTTCTTACCAAAAAAAATTTAAGTTGAGAACACCCTGTGTGACGAAACAGAGTTTGAAAAAAGTCTAGTACTCACTGAATCACACAAAAAACAAAATTATATAACTGGCGATTATGATCAAGAAGTCGGCGAAAAAGACTGTTTTATTGGTAAAACGAGTTCTACTTTCGGTTACTTCTGAATGCAACTTCCCGATATATCGCCGAAATGTGATTTGGACCACTGAACGAACTATATCCACAAGCAACACAAGACGTCTGAAATTTTTCGGATTGTCGCCAAATCCTAATAAAAAATAATGTACCAGATTTTGGCTAAATGTACTAGATTCCTGAATGTAGCCAGCCTAAAAGAACCTTTTAAACTCGCGTCTAATTTCCCGGGAAAACTTCTTGACAGTGTTGACACATGAAACATGCTTTTTTTCAGAGACGCTGTTATTTAAAATTGGCTTTTTCAAATAATGCATTTAAGGGAAAAAACAAATCATGGGTCTTTTCAATACTCTCCGTACACTTGAAGAAGGGAAAATAAAAAACCGTTTCTAACCAGAACTAACCAGACCCAAGCTTAATTTTTTAAATTTTTAAAGCCCAATGAAGATTAAAAAAAAATTTTTTAAAAATTTTTTAAATTTAAAAAATTTTAAAATATAATAATTTTAAAATAATATATTATATAATATTAATTAAAATTAAAATTTTTATAATTTTTAAAAAAATATTTTAAAAAATTTTTTTTTTTTTTTTGTGTAATTTACTAAAAAATTTGTTTGGATATTTAAATTTTTCTGTCCTGGTTTTACTTTGCTTTAAACCCCGAAAAATATTTTTTTTTTAATAACTGAACGAACTATAAGCACGAAGCACACAAACTCTGAAATTTTTCGATTGTCGCCAAATCCAATGAAAAAATAATGTACCAGATTTTGGCTAAATGTTAGATTCTCAGATTTGAATGCAGCCAGCCTGAAAACGTTTTAGAAACTCGCGTCTAGAGATAGCTCAGAGCTTACTAGAAAAACTCTTTAAATACGTAGAATTATAAAAAGTTGCTATCTTTTTAAATATCTACAGTAAAAAGTCTGGCTTTCTTAAAAGTTCTATTTTTATCTTAGAATTTGAAAAAAAACCGTTTAACACTACATGCAAAAGATACAAATATGGCCGATTTTCGAAAATGTATGTTTTCAGGTTTTTTCAAAATTCTAAAAACCTGAATAGATAAAACCATGTAGTAAACGGGATTAGCTTACTAACATAATTATCCAAAACTTTCCATTTAACCGAGTTTTTATCTATCGTGGTTTCCAAGATCCCCATACATTCCCCACCAATCTGGGACACACTGTATATTAGCTTACTAAACTATTTTTAAAAAAGTACTAATTTCGGTACAATTGCCATAATTGGCAATACTGGACCCCACCAGGATGATTCCATTTTACTTTACGGCGTCAGGCTACGTCACACAACACATTCTAACAGTATGAGAGGAAGTGAGACACATAATGCCTGTCTGGAAAAAGAAAACAATTGAAATTCTTATCAGTCAGCATGTTGACATAGCGCATTTTAAACGATGTAGGTATAAAAATGATTAAGTTTTATATGTTCCTTTTAAGGGGTTTTGTTAAAAGTAATCAAAATATGTTTTGAAGTTTATAAAATCAATTAAAATTATGTACAAGCTTTGGTTTTTAATTAAAAATATAGTGAATTATTTTATTTTAAAACAGAAATATGTTATTTATGTTTGAAACCTCCATGTAAACGCGTGTTTTCGATATATGTACAGGGTGTTTTTAATTTCATTGTTTTTATTGCATTTTTTTTTGCACAAAAATTAATACAGAGAAATCGTTTATTTTTTGTTTCTTGGGTCATTTTTGACAAGTAAGTTGCTGCTTGACTGCTTGACCCATACAAGCCAACAAAGATTGTGGGTTAGGGTAAGGTGACCAGGATTATTAGATGGGCAAAGCGGGACAACTCTGAAGGGGGGGTATCAACAAAAATTTTCATACAGAATAAAAATAATATTGTAATATTTTTTTTATTTTTAACATAAGTACAATTTATAAATATAAAAAAATGTATAATAATTTATTCCTTGACATATTTTTTATTTGAGTGAATTTGTTTCAGTAGATTGTTGTCATTTTTTAAAATATTGTAAAAATCTTCAGAAGAATTTGTCGAATTTAACTTAATTCTAAAAGTCGGGACTTTTGAAAAAGGTCGCGGGACGCGGGACAAAATGTGCGCAAATGGCGGGACTGTCCCGCCAAAAGCGGGACGTCTGATCACCTTAGGTTAGGGCATATCGATTTTACTGAGTATCGCATATTTTGCCGACCAATATCAACCAGCGTACAAGAGACAAAGAAGAATAGGTGTATACCTTATATTTCTTGTTCAGCTTGCTGATTGGTTGGTAGGGAGGGGTATATACGCCGCCCACCAATCAGTACCTAGCAATAAGCTGTTAGATTATGTTAGCTCATTGGGCGGGATATATACCCCTCCGCGCCAACCAATTAGCAGCTTCGCCTTGCGAACAAGCATGGGAAAGGGAAAAAGAATACGTGTATATCTTTTCTCTCTCACTCCATGGGCCTGACTGGTCGCCCTACCCACCTATCAATCAGGCACGCGAAGGGAGGGAGAAAGGTTAAACTGCTATTCTTTTTTCTCTCCCGCACACCGCAGGTCAAGCAGCAAGGCTGTCTCTGGAAGGTGTATGCTCAAAGGCTCTAAAAGAAGATCAATTGCGGCTTAGCTTTAGTTCGAATAAATGTAAATGTAGCTTAACGAAAATAATGAAATGTCAAAAATTTCAAATGTTTACATTTTATTACTATTTTTTTTATAAACCCGATAAAATACTGTTGATCAAAGTGCAATATTTGTAATCTAAGTTCTAAAGTGCAAAATAATAAAAATCGCATCATGTAAGTAATTATCCCTGAAAACTAAAAGTTGAAAAATTTAAAAGAGAGGTTAGAATTTAATCAACAGGTTAATATTTATTCACGAACAACGTTCTCTCAACGGCATGTCTCTTTTTATTGCGTTATGAAATAGTATGACATACGTCTGAGAAAGTATATACAAAAATTTAAATGTATTGAAAATGTTATGAACAAAGCGTTATAATAAATACAAGTCCTTCAAATTTAAATGCAAAAATCGGGGTCAACTTTCACCTGCACATTACCAACTTTCGGTTTTCGTTTAGGTATTCGCACCTCATTAGCTTCATTTAGTAACATTTTTTCTTTAAAAACCGCATTATAATGTCTCTTTTAAAAGTTTTCCCAGTGAAAATTCTGTCTAAACAAATTTTATCCAGTGGAAATACAGCATTGAACATAGTTCACACCCAGAAAGCGAGACACCTGTCTTCATCTGAAATTCAGTTTGCAAAATTGGCTCAGGAGAAAAAACCCGACTGGAATAGGGCAGTGAGTGAGGCTGAAAAGATTGTTGGGTATCCTACCTCATTTCTGAGTTTGAGATGGTTGCTTAGTGATGAAATAGCTAATGTAGCATTGCACTTAAGAAAGTTAGTGGGGTCGAATCATCCATTATTAAAAACAGCCAAGTAAGTAAAAATAAACAGCATAAGCAATTTGAAGAACAAATTATAAGACATTAAGTATGAAACATTTTTGGTTCATTAAATTTTAAAAAATTTAGCACTTCCATATAAGTGTTATAACAAAGAAAATTAAAAAAATATTTTCATATGTACTTTTTTATTCAATAGTTACCTATAGATACTTATTGGGTTGTAGTAAAACAATTTTCAAGGTTGTGGTGGAACCATTAATAAGTAATTTATTCTAGGAAATGTGAAATTACTACAGACATATGATTCAGATTCAACAATGCCTATATATGATAGGAACATTTGGTGCACACCACATATTCCAAGTAATTTAAAAATGGTTTAAAGCAGTGTAATTTCAGTATATATTTTTTTTTCAAATTTATATTAAGGGGTACTAACCAAATATCTTTGAGTTTTTTACCAGTTTTACTTATGATGGTAGACAGGTGTACTCATGGACTTAAAGTTATATTTTTTAAATATAATGGGGTTTGGTGAGAAAACCATACTTAATAATGTACGAAAGGTTTTCGCTCAAGCCATATTGCTAAAAAAAATCATAAAGTGTTTTTTTTTATTTTGCCTTTAGTTCCTCCCGCTTCTTAAATTAATATATGGTAAAAACAGAGATAAAACTTGCTTGGGTGTTCACAAATTGTTTACCAAAAATTTCAAGTTAATAAAAACTATGGAAAAATTATCTGGGGCTGTTTTTTTTTGCCTTTTGCAGTATAAATCTTAAAGCATATAGAGGCAGCCTTGCCGCTTGGCCTGGCAAACAAACGTACAAGAGAGGAAGAAGATTAGTCGTATAACCTTTTGTACCTCTCTGCGAGGTAAAATAAGTAAATAATCACTGACCGACAATAATTTTAAAATGCAGAATAGTATTATTTTAAACAGAATTTTTGACGACGGCATTTGGGGGCGCCCATTAATTACGTGAGGCGATTTTTTGACCCCTTCCTCCTCCCTTGTTGAGATGTGAGACTTGACTGAACACCCTCCCCCTCTCGCTCAATCTTACGTGAGATTTTTCGTGAAAATACCTTAATTTGTACTTAATTGAGTTGCATTAATTAAAAAAAAACACTAAGAATGTAGTCTAAATCACAGTAAAAAAATATCATTGTTTAGGATTAGCTTATTGTATTAGTTTGTGTAGGATTAGCTATATTTTGGTGGAAAAACATGTTTCACTTATTTTAACCCAGTCTTCTCACAAATTTACACTGTTTCTTGTAAGAAACAAAATTTTTTGATATTTGCCGAGACCTCCTCCCCTCTCACCCATGCAAGATTAGATGAGATTCGCCTCCTAAATGCCTCATGTAATTAATAAACGCCCCATACTTAGCACTGCCTTTTTGGAAAAATAAGTTGAGCACAACACAGCAAGGTACTTTTTTATTTGTGGTGCAAAATGGCAGTGCTAAGTAGGTACGAAAAACTACCCCAATTTTGTTTATTTTATATCTCAGGAAAAAATGCATAAAAAAAGTTTTTGTTAGCGGCACAGAATAGCACAAAAACAGCACACATTTTTGTTTCATTTTTCCAGAAAGGCAATGCTAAGTATGACATTTAAATGTCGTGTCACAGGCTCTGTGGTCTCTATCTTCTGTAATAATTATTTATATGGAAAATAAAGTTCATATCTAAAACTCTGGGTTGTAATTTCAGAGGACTTCTCTACAATGGAAAAAACAACATGCAAGCCTGGGGTCTGATTGTTCTTCTAGTATCCAAGGCTGCGGGACATTCGCCTGATATTCCGGATATGGAACAAGATAAAGCAGCAGGTAAATAAAGGAAAAAGTTGGAAAAATAATATTCATATATAAACAGAAAATTTATTTAGTCACTCAGTATTTCCCATTGAGATGGGCAATATCTGCTATAAATATCAAATTAAAATTGGCTGTTTCCTTACTTTATTATTTTATTGTAATACATAAAAAACAGTTAGTAAGATTTTGCATTACTTGTACGTTGGCCGTTAAGTGCCTCTTCTTTTTGGTTAGTTCTGGTTACTAGTAACCAGAACTAGTTCTTAGTTCTAGTTCTGCTAGTTTGATTAGCACTAAACATAACTCCCTAGTTACTACTCAGTGGCGGCTCCAGGATTTTTAAATTTTTTCATTAAAAAGAAATTAAAATTGAACTTTGAAAAGCAAATCCTCTATTTGTTTTTTTCGCGAATTTGATTAAATTTTATTGTCAAATTCCCAATTTCGCAAAATTATCTTTCTTTTTCTTTAACCATAGCCAGTTAAATTTTTTTTCACTCAACTATTTTCTTATGGAAATATTTAAAATGCCTTTAATTTAAAGTTAAATTAAGATATTTTTGCAAAATTATTACAAACCAGAACTAACCACGAGCAAAGCTTAGATGGTGTTGCTTAACTGCAAACTAAAACAAACGACATGATGACTTCAAGAAACAGGAGATATTGTCCCTCCTGCACGTGATGAAATCTACTGAATTCAGATGCTTCCATATTAATCATGTGTTGTCCAACTCAGGTGAAAATGTCCACCCTTTTAGCAAATCGTTGGATCATTGTCTTTCGTGATTCGACATACATTTTTTTAAGGTTGCATCGTGCCATAGAAGACAATGCCAATACACCGCTCTGTATTGTAAGACGTTTTTGGTTGTGTTTTTAAATTAATTTTATTCATCAGAACTGGCATTTTGTCCAATAATTTCAATTGTTAATAACTAGGGTTGGTCATAAAATTACTACTTGTGAATTATTTACAGTATCTGAATCTGAAAGTGAGAAGGGTGATAGATATAACTGCACCTAGGCCTCAGTAGGCCCGTTGTGCTTCCTCCTAAAGGGAACTCCTCACTCAGTACGCCGCCTATCTTACTGATTTAAAGTAGGTGAGAACGTCGCCGAGGGGAATCTCCTTAATGTCGGCCAAAGAAAGCCAATACTCGCCTAGTGCAGGGCGGTAACAAAGGATGTGCTCCACCGTCTCGTCTTCCTGTTTACAACCTCTACACAGAGGCGTGTCATTTATACCTATTTTAAAAAGTTATTTCTTAGTTGCCAAGTATTGTTTAGCTGTATCTCTGTCAGGATAGTTCAGTAACTCCCTGGAAAAGCTACAGTTTACTGTATCATCCCATCGTCTTGTAAGTTACTGATGAGAGTGTCTTTTGATTATTCACGGTAAATAAAATAGTAATAAAAATATCCTGTGAACATTACGTCGCATATGGGCACAAAGTGGACCACAATTTTTTTTAAATAATATTAATTTGTTAATTTTTTTGTTATGAGTGAAAATAGGTTTATATTTCATTTATAAATGTAGGTGTTTTACATAGTCAAAGGGGCCTAGCCGAGGTTACAGAAATGATAAGGACAAGTCATTTGGTTCACAAAGGATTGGTGAATTTGCAGCCTCCAAATAATGTTGATGCGAGTGGCGATATGATGTTTGGAAACAAGATAGCATTGCTTAGTGGCGATTATTTGCTAAGTAACAGGTAGTAAATTTATCTATCTCTTTGTATATAAGTGTATTTCAATGCATAGTTAGTTTTAGTTAACAATATGTATGTATGTATTTAATTTTAGTTGTGTTGAATTAGCGAATCTAAGAAACCAAGATCTGGTAGAACTAATGAGTTCGGCGGTTAGAGACTTAGCAGAAGCCGAATTTGTGGGTCCCAGAGACAAACAGAACAATCCTTTACCTGCCAAACCGAAACCCAATCAAGTCGAGTATAAACAATTTACTGAAAACAATTTAGAACCTTTGGTAGTGAGCGAAGCCCTGGGTAATGCGCAGGCTGAGTGGACTTTAAGACATGTTTTAAATGCTGGTAAGATTAAATATATTTTTACTGTAAAGTTATTGCTTTAACTAATAAAAACATTTCTTCTCTTAATGGTAAGAAATCCTTTGGGCTGGATGGCATACCAGAGATGTTTTAAAATCTTGTTCTACATATTTTTTTTAGAATATTTAAATATTGTTAAAAGTGCTTTAATAATATTGTTTTGATTACTATATAAACGTTGCTAAAAGTTGATACACAAATCCATATACAAAATTATTACAATTGGTGATGTTTATGTCTAGTTCACAAAATATAAAATAATAATTTTCTAGGTTCTCTGCTTGGTAAATCCTGCCAAGGAACTTTGAAACTAGCAGGACATTCCGAAGACCTGCAGGAGAAAGGCTATCTCTTTGGGAAACATCTAGCCTTAGCATGGCAGGCTTGTCTGGACAGAGAACCATTCCAGCCAGGTAGTACAATAAGTTTTTTTAAAGATTATTCATATTGACACGGTGCGCGATGAAAACGGCATCTGACGGCTGCGTAAAATCATGATTGAAAGCCGTGGGAGAGGTGTAAGATTATTTATAAAATTTAGTTATTTTTCGTAAATAAATATATATAAACCTGCTCAGCACTGTAAATGCCTGTTGGATAACATTACAAATGTCAGAATACCTTCTGGTTAAATCTTCTAGGTAAAAATCAGCGGAATTTCAGTAATGTTTATGTAATTTGGAGGTTATGTCAGTGGGGTGTAATAACTCTAAATATAGCGGGCCTTGACAAACTCACGAGTCTAGGGCTTCTCCAATATACTTAACACTAATATATACTTTACTTACATGAAGGCTTTATAGTCATTTTCTCTATTCACAATCACAGAAGACTACACAGACGCTAACGTCAGTTCTGCATACACTCCTTGATTACTTGTTCTATAAAAAGGAACCTTTTTCTTTTTAAAACTTGCAAATTATTGAAAAACTTTAGGAAAAGACAGAAACAAAGGTACACGGCAAGAAACGAGTAAGTTTTTCGGCTTGTAACGTCAAATTCGAAAGTTGTTCGGCTAAGCCCGAAAGTCGTTCGGCTAAGGGGGAAATTTGAATTCAATACTTTTTGTCTGCATGAATTTATCTATTTTTTCTTTTTTTCTAATTTCCAACCTGCAGTTGGAAATGTATAAAATTTGCAGTTACTGTTTCTGCCAGTATTCTCACATTCAACTACACAACAACTATTATACACCATTTTTATTGTTTTTATCTAATTGTTTACATTTAAATCAAGCATAATTTAACGAAAATTTGACCACAGCGAGCGCTGCAATCGATTCAGCTGTCGTCACCATACACTCTGCTCCCTGCCAATAGTACAGGATCTGATTTAGAGGCGATCTTCACTCATCTGTCAATCTGATGAAAATAATTTTTTATCAGATATAATATTTAAAAAAATATATGGCCAATGGGTTGTCTAAAAAAATATTGTTAATGCAATGATAAACATTAGTAACCGTAGTTTTTTTCAATACTTTCACACATCTGCTTACTAAAACTAAAAATAAATTATATTCAAAAGTATAAAGCCTAAAGAATATGAAAACATTGGGTTGCCTAACTTTGTAGAACATTTTTTAAATAATGTCTTTATTTTAAATTTCAAAATGCTTGATTTATAAAAATGAAGAGAAAAAAATTAGCAGTGTTAGTACTTTCATGTAGACTAAAAAAGATAAGAATTGACATTATACATTATGACATATTAAAAACTTTTTGATTTTTTTTAAATAAATGATAGTCAAACATACTATATTAATTTGATAAAAAAAACATTTTTTCGGGCTGACAGGTGAACGTTGTCCTTAATTGGGATCTTAGATTAATAGTTATTAGAAAATTTTATACATGAAGGTTAGTACTCTTTTATACATGTTAGGTGTGTAATAATTAAACTGAATTAGCCCTCAACAACTTGGTGGCAAACATCGCCAGCTCCCTGGAACAAAGGGAGATGGTGGTGGCTGCATTTCTAGATATTGAATGAGTTTTCAACAATGCGTTACCTGACTCCCTGTATGAGGCTGCAGCTTCTAGAGGGATCAGTCCGGTTATATGTGACTGGATCAGGACCATGTTGGAAAACAGGAACATAACCACCCACATGCTGGGGGAGATGATCAGATTTAGGGCCGCCAGGGGGTGCCCGCAGGGAGGGATTCTATCCCCCCTGCTGTGGTCGCTCCTGGTGGATGACCTGCTGGCCATACTCTATCTCTGGGAGATCGATCTGCAGGCATATGCAGATGATCTAGTTATCCTAATTAAAGGAAACTCTGATGAGATGATTTCTAACATCCTTCAAGAAGTACTAAACACCACACAAAGCTGGTGTGAAAGGGAAAAACCTGAATAACTTGAGACCACTCACTCTGCAAGGTGAAAAAAATACGATTTGCGAAAGAAGAAAAATATCTGAGGCTAATCCTAGATAGCACTTTCAGCTGGAATTCGCATCTAGAAAAGGCACCCCTAAGGCGAGCCTATCTTTCTGGACATGCCGCAGGATTTGTGGTAAATCCTGGGGATGCAACTAAAACAGATATACTGGCTATACATGACAGTCATAAGACCAATGATCACGTATGGCTCTGCGGCATGGTGGCGCAGGGGGTAGCAGCGGCTGACCCAAGCAAAGCTATCTAGCCTACAAAGACAGGCATGCCTAATGACACGGGCGCGCTGCGCACGACACCAACGGCGGCCATGACTGACTGCCTCCTCTGCATATTTACCTGGAGAGAGAGGCAAGGTGGGTAACCTACAGACTCTATCAAGCGGTCAGTAATAAACCGCAGGCGTGTCACATGGAGACACATGTCTCCTCAAGAGTGTTCTGACCTGTGACGGACTGGGAATGCCCTCAGACATAATGCTTACAGCAACCAACTACAACCGGCCCTTCAGTATAGTCTACCCACAAAGGGAGGACTGGAGTCGAAACACGACCGACCTGCTCCAGGCTGACATCTGTTGGTAAACCAACGGCTCCAAAACCAAGGATGGTGTTGGAGCTGGAATATATGGACAGAGGCTGAGGTCAGATTTTTCCTGGCCAAGCAGTTCATATCAGCTTGGACACAAAGAAAAAATCTTCGGTACTGGCATGGACTTACGGGTCTCGGACACTCGAAGGCCTTTATAAGCCCACCGAACCAATAATGTACCGTCAAACTACTGAAACAATCAAGGGTACACCTTAAAACTTCAGTAGGACTGTACACGGGACACTGCAGATTGAAATACCACATGCACAAGATCGGAAGACGCCGAGTGCCGCATGTGCATGGAGAAGGATGAATCGGCAGAACACATACTTTGTTCGTGCCCAGCAATGGCACGACTCAGATTTGCAATCCTCGGCAATGACACCTTGTTGCCGGATCATCAGATTTATTATGGGAGAAATATAAAAGGGTGTGAGCCACAATAGACCGAGCGGTCGCGATTGAAGGGTGTACCCACTCACTTTAAACCTAACCTAACCTATAATTAAAATTACAATTAAACGTACAATTAGACCTTATTTTATATAATTATTTATTTCTCTTACAGGTTCTAGTGGTTCGTTTAGCTTAGTTTGTGCACCCCTAATGTTTACATTGCAACACAAGCCCGAGCTTTATGAGCATATTGAGAAAGGACTAGAAAATGTTGACGAAGTCGACTACGACTTACTCAGAAAAGAGGTAATACTGAATTCTGAATTAGATGTGTCAAAGTTATATTAAAATTAATACGTCGTCCCACGACGAAACGCCTAACATTGTGGCGTAAAATATAATGTAAAAAAGCTGATCAAATTTCCTTCTTAGGTTTTGGAAGGCCCTGGGTTGGATTTAACGAAAAAACTACAAAAAGAGCACTCTCAGGCCGCTCTGATGGTTTTGAATGAACTTCCCGCATCTGATGCGAGAACGGCACTGGCAAATATTATCGCTGCCGTGCAAGAATCGTAAAATCTTTTAATTAAGAAGAAGGTAAGTGACTTAATTTTCTTTCATTACAATAATTAATACATAGAAATTCCTAACAGCCGTATTCACTAAGCAGTTTAAATTTAAAAAAGCAGATATGATTTAAGGAGCTCATTGACATGTTCATTGACATTTTTTACAACATTCATAATAATATTCGTTAACCTATTTATTGACTTAAAATTTTTACCATAAGTTTTTTACATTTTTGGGGTAGTTGGTTTAAAAGTTAGAAATGTCTTGAGTATTAAATGGTTTAAAATAATTATTATAAAACATTTTTTGTGGCATTCATAATAACATTCATTTCATTCATTTACTAAAAGTTTTTTATATTTCTTGGTTACTTAGTTCAAAGTTTAGAAATGTCTTAAGTGTAAAGCGGTTTAAAATAAATAATATGAGAATTTTGTTCAAAACTTTTTTTTACGGCATTCAAAATAACATTCATTGAATATAATTATTTACTAAAAATATACAGTTAAAGTGGTTAAAAATAAGTAGCATAAGAATTTTTTCAAAACAACTTTTTTGCGGAATTCATGATACCATTCATTGAATATAATTATTTACAAAAATTTCTACCATAAATTTTGTTACATTTTTTGGTTAGTTGGTTTAAAAGTTTGTGATGTTTTAAGTAACAAATGGTTTAAGTGGTTTTAAGTAATATCGGAATTTTTTTCAAAACATTTTTTACGGCATTCATAATCACATTCATTGAATATAATTATTTAGTATAAATTCCTATCATAAGTTTTTTTTTTACATATTTTAATTAGTTTGTTTAAAAGTTAAAGTTGTTTTAGGTAAAAAGTGGTTTAAAATAAGTAATATGAGAATTTTTCAAAACAGTTTTTTTACAGCATTGATAATAACATTTGTTGAATATAATTATTTTTTTCTTAAGTTTTTTACGTTTTTGGGTTATTTCGTTTAAATAATACAGAAGCGCGATACCTTTGCAAAGTCTTAAGGGACTCCTAGGTAGGCTCTTATTATGTCTTATATAACTAATTTTTTTAATATTTAGTAAAAAGTGGAATAAGACAGGATATATGGGTTTTTCTATTTTTTTTTCAAGCAAAGTTTTTCAAGACTTTTTTTTGTCCATAAAATGTTTTTAGTGAATACGGTGGTTTATTAATATTTAAAGTATTTTTATTTTAAATGTTTTAGTCATTATTATAGTTCTTTAAAGGGCATGTGTCGGTGCCGAGTTCAATACTTTACTGTGATAGATAAGCTTTTATTTTATACTATGTACAACTTTTCTATATTTTTTACATTGTACAGGGTGGCCCAGCCAAGACCAGCCTTTTAATAACGCATATGTTTTAAATTGTGCAGTTTTGTTTTTAAAAAACTTTTATTTTAACAACCTTTTAAATTTATATCATATGATGCTTTATTTAATGTGTTAAAAAAAATTACGTAAAATTTAATAGTGTAATTACTTTTTGGCTTGCTCTGTATAGACGAAATTATTGTTTTTTAAAAATTTATTAAACATTTGTTTACTTAAAGGTAATGGCTTGGATGGTTTACCCTAATTATTAAGGAGTAGTTTTAAAAAATAAAGAGTGCACTGTTTTTCGAAATCATTTTTTTTATAAACGATTTCCAAACAGGACTGCTCCCAATTGTTATTTGTTTTATGTTATTTAGTGATTTATACAGAGTACATATTAAAAATGTACAGGGTATTCCTTAGTTAAGTCTTGCTATTTTGAGTGTTGCAAAATTATTATTTTTATACCTGTTAATAAAATGCAGCCATGTTATTTTGCGTATATATAAGAACAAAGTTCAAGCGTCAAGACTTTAGATCACTTGATTGCATATTGAGATATCTATACTAGTTCATTTCAGCAAAAGAATCTCAGCAAAATTCCTCCAGAAGTTTACTACAAAACTTCTAGGGAAGTTGCATTCAAAAGTTATATTACTTGTTTTTTTGTGAACATTCACATGAAAAGGAATAATGGATTTATTAATTAATAAACTAAGGGTTAACTTTTACAGACATATTTACGTAGATATCTCCAGTAGATGCAATGCTTTTTAGTTTTTTTTTTAGATATAATATTGTTTAAATGATTTAAAATAATGTAAAATTATTTTCTTAAAATCGCGAAACTGCAGTTTTTATAAATTAACATCTAGTTTTATAATAATTGACCTTTTAGTATAGAAACTTATGTAAGGACCACCCTGTATATAAATATTCGTTATAAAATGTTGTAAGGTGAGGGCCAAATAAATTATATATTTTTTATATTTTTTGAAGAGTTTGTTTTATTGTAAAAATTATTGGGATGGTATTGAAAAATTCCATAGCAAGCCCAGCATAGCTCTGGCACCTGCCAAATTGAAGGTGAAAAGACAAAATGCGTTTTTTACTTTATCAGAAGTTGCTTGGAGATTACAATATCTTATACTGGCTGATTCAGGTATTATCCCTAAAACTTAAAGGGAGTTATTACACTGCTCAAAAAAAAAAAATGGAACACCTCTCAGTCCATTTTTAACTTTTAAGGCGTTAATTACATTCAGATCAAGCTTACATATTTAAAAAGACACATTTTCTCACAATAAATCAAAGAATGTGTCATTTGATTAATAATTTATTCCTAAGAAAAAAACTTACAAATTAAACAAGGTACAAAAAACTAAGTGTCAAATTATTCATCCTATCAAAAATATTTATATAACTTTTTATATAGACAATTTAGAAAGCTGTATTTTTTGTTTCATAAAATTTTTTGTATCTCTTATAGTTTTTGAGATATTAACGATTATTTTTAAAATTTAAAACGTCAATGTCTCAAAAACTATAAAAGCTACAAGAAATTTTATCTGACATGAATTTTGTATGTTAATCATGCCTCTAAATCCATAGCCCTTTAGCTTTGATAACAATATTTGTGGTCCACACAAGCAAATGCCTTTTCCAGATCGATGAACAATATTAACATGGACTTGTTTTTGTCTTTGCCTTGATATATTATATCCAGAGTGTGATAAATGGCATCTGAAGTTTTCATATTTTTTTGGAATGCAAATTGGTTTAAATGTATTAAGTTATGTGCTTCTACAAACGACATCATCCTATTTTTAACTAATTTTTCTATTGGTATAAATTATTATCATGAAAAATGAATGTATGACCTTCAAATCTTTAATCAAAAGTCAAAAAACTGATTTTTCGACTTTTCAAATGAAAATCATTGTTCAATCATTAAAAAAATTTGTAAATATCATTTTTTGATTTTTTATGGCCAAAAACAGTGGAACCCCACTTCTATATAATTACCTAATTTTCTACATTAATAACACAGACATACAAAAGAATTATGTTTTTTTTCTTACTTTATTTATTCATGAAATAAATAAAAACAGATCACAGTAAAAATTATTAGGTAACAATCAACAAAGTACATGTAACCCGTATATATTTTCTTTATGCTATTATTTTACTATAACTCATAAAAAACAGCACTAATTTAATACAAAATGGACACAAGTAGATTCCCCAATTCTTGTAACATTTAAAATAAATTTAATTTTAAAAAACATGCTCTAGGATTATATCACAAAAATTTTTAAGTTTCTAATTACATATCTATTTTTAGCTTTTGACAAACTTTATTTACTTCTATAACACTTTCACTATGTTGCCTAAAGCTCTTCTAGCGTCACTATTCGGAAAACCTTCCAAAACCTCAAGACAATTGTCCACAAACTCTTTCTTCATCTCCTGAGTTTTTTGTATACCAGGTCCGTTCAATACAACGTTTTTGATTTTATCAAAGTCGCAATCGTGTAAATCTTCGGCCCCTTTTAAAATTTCATCGTAGAAAGTTGGATCGTGTTGAAGATGGAACATCAAAGGAGCTAAAATTTTAAATAGAAGTTTATTATTAAATCGGACAATAAAGATTCTTGAAAGTACAAATAGGCCCCATATATTTTCTTATTGACTAAAAATAACTCTTTTGACAAATATTTTTTATTCGGAATATACCATAATATGAGAAACAATTCCAGTTTCACATGCTCGCAAGGTTCTTTAAAAGTATTACCTGATATTAAACTAAAAGGTCCCTTCTTTCCTTCCTGAAAAATTTGTAAATCAAAATGTGCTTGCCATGCTAGGGCCATGTTTCGTCCAAATAAGTAACCTAACTTTTCGAAATCTTCAGGATGATTGGCTAATTTTAGGGCAGCCTGACAGCATTTTGCTAAGAGACTTGCACTACCTTAAAAAAAGAAAAAATATTTGTTAGATTCATATGAATTTTGCTGCTGTCATTCTTCCTTGGAAAGACTACATTTGGAAACATTGGTGTACATCATCCTCTCATATAATATTATAAGTTATATATTTTTGTGTACAACATACCCAAAAGTGTCTTGGGAGTCCATTTGCTTTCGCATTACCAAGAACCTCTTTAACTTTTAATGGGGCAGTTCCAAACTCATTTGGTACCACCACATCGGTTTGGATTTCTAATGGTTTTACTGGATATGGTCTGTTTTGTTTGTCTCTTGGTTCTATAAATTCTGCCTCAACTAAATCTCTGAGACACATTGAGACCAGTTCGTTGACCTCTTGGTTTTTGAGACCTGCCAGTTCCTTAAAGCTACTGCTTAGTAAATAATCACCTGAAAAGGCACAAAATATGGTTAAGTTGTTGAGAAAAATTAAAATTGTATAAAACAGAAATTCATTAATGCCATTTTTTAACAATGATTCAATAAAATTTGTTTAAAACAACATCATTTATAAGATTTTAATATTACTTTATTTTGGATTTTTTATCTGATTATGTATAATTGTTTTACCTGATAGTAAACTGAGAGTATTTCCAAAATTTAGGTCTGAATACTCCTCAAGATCTTTGGTATAAATATTTAAAATACTATTATGAAGAATATTGCTAGTCCTTATCATTTCTGTCACTTCAGCGAGAACTCTCTGACTGTGAAGAATACCTAAAATACACAAAAGTATAAACAAATAATATATTAACATATTTTGATAATCAAAAGACCACTTTTACATTACACCTACTTTACATGGGCTATTTTTAAATTTAACAAGAAAGTTATAAATCACCAGAACTAATCAAACTTCTAAATGCAAAAACTCTAAATCAATGTGCGGTTCTTTTAATTTAAGTTTTAAAATAAAAGATACAGAATCACCAAAATTAATGAGGCAGTTTTGCAGATAAATGCCATCCACACAATTAGGAACAATTAATTAAACCAGGTACTAAATTGTTTATAATTATTTTTACACTTTTCTGACTATCAGTTGTGTAATATCATTTCCAACATTCCTGTACATATCTTAACAATGTGTGATAATTATGTAATTGTTGACATAAGTTTTACAGAATAATCTAAACAGTAGAGAATCTAAGATTCTTAAGGTGAACCTTGACTCTGGTTTCTACAATTGTTTACCTGCAGTTACATCTTGATCAATGTCAGTAAAGCCTTTCCCTTGTCCGCCTGCCTTTGAAATCAATAAGACTATAAGACCCCACGTTGGGGTTCTTTCTCCAATGATAAGGTCTCTAAAAATATTATTAATTTAATGTTATGCATTATTCAAGTATAATTTTTTTGTGCTTCTCTTAAATCTAGCATCAGTCATAGATTCTAATCTTACCTTGCAGTGGTTAATAGAGGATGGTTCGTCCCAATCAATTTCCTGATGTGACTAGCAACATTGGCTATTTCATCATTTAACAACCATCTTAAGCTTAGAAATGACGTGGGATACCCCACAATTTTCTCAGCTTCATTCACTGCTTTATTAC
Source organism: Listronotus oregonensis (assembly GCA_019359885.1). Taxonomy (NCBI): domain Eukaryota; kingdom Metazoa; phylum Arthropoda; class Insecta; order Coleoptera; family Curculionidae; genus Listronotus; species Listronotus oregonensis. Next base: position 21,896 of record JAHBCN010001432.1, read on the forward strand.
AGATAGTTTCTTCTTTCGATTTTGTTACAAAATTTTTATTGCTAACATTAAACGCAACTTGTTTCCATTTTCTGTGCGATGACAGTCGTATTTGTCGTGTTATATTCATTGTAGGAATTATTTTAAGAACTGAATCGAAGTTTCATAAATCATTATTTAATTTTCCAAAATGTACTATTAAAAAAATATGGGGCTTTTAAATTATTTTAAGGTTATGTAAATTATTGATAGGACGATGACGATAGAGATGGGCTGTTAAACGCATCGATATTTCGTCATAGATTATGTAACTATACTGCATTGTAAACCCTGAACAACTATCAAAAAGCTGATTTTCATACACCTATCTACAGGTAGTCTTGCCGCTCGGTGTGCTGATATTGGTCTGCCAAAATTTTTTTTAATGTTGGCGAGGCCGTGACCACTATCAGCACGCAGAGTGAGATAGCGGCAAGGCTGCTTTAGAAGGTATTTGATCGAGGATGGTGTTAATTTAAAGTACCTAACGAAAGTTGACTTGACTTGCAAATGGGGGCTGTTATACCCCGGATGGTTTTGCTGTTTAGGCATTCACCGCTTGCCCTCACCCTCCAAAGCTTAGCAAGAGGTGGAGCAACCCTTCCACATTGGTTACACCCCGTTATATCGGGTTAAGAGAGGGGCTAGACATATTTCTTAAACCGATGTAGTCCGGCCAGAGAAATTTCTCTGAGTCCGGCTCAAAAACCCATCAAGCCTGATTTTTTCAAAATAAAAGCTATTTAAATGCCCTTCAGTTGTCAAAATCAAAACAAAATCCAGATATAACCGGTTTCTGTCAGATCCCTTTTTGTCCTCACGAACCTGTTTACACTGGCGTAAATCCTAACACCGCCGTCAAATTCGGTCCGGATTGAGAGTTCGGTCAACATTTTTTTTCCCGCTTAAAATTGTTAAATTAAAGGTTATCCAAAATAGTCATGTTTCCGATTATTTTAGGTAAAAAATAAAAAGGAAATTAATTAGAGTTTTAAAAAATTTCTAAATATCGGTTTTACAAGTTATTACTAATAAAATTAAAAACAAATCCGTTTTTTAATAATTAGGTATTATAATCAATTCATATTGAAATTTTTTTGTTCCGTGACACCCCATAAAAAAACGGATCCTGGTTTTACACCTTTTATTGATTATCGGTTTTCAAACGTTTCTATGGTAACACTTTAACGTAACCCTAATTAATTAAACCGTTTAACCTTTAATTGTCTGTCAACTTTTAACTCGTCGGAATCAAAACTAAAACTGGCCAGTGCGGATTTTCCTCGCGCTTTTTATAGTGAAGTGGAAAAGAATGGAAAAGTCTGGAAAAGTCTAGAATTAGCTGGAAGGATTCTTTTACTACAGGATGTAAGAAAAGTGTAAAAGGATATCTCCAGCGCCCTCGAGGATAATCCGCAATGACCGTCGAAAAGGGAAAACTAAGGTAACCTATTTTAAATAAATTATTAACCTAAATAAAATAATTCTAACTTTTATATTTCTAATAACTAAACACTAAAATAAAGTCTGTAACATTGCCCCCTCTCAAGTTTTGACGTCTCGACGGTATCTTCTGATCTTGATAGCGACACAGCCGTTCTAGATGTACAACTTTCATCTTCGCCTGTGGGCTCTCTGAATTCGGTACACCAGATCATTAAGCCGGGTTACTACTTTATATGGTCCCTCCCATGACTTCTGCAGCTTCGGTGAACGCCCCTTGGTTCTTCTTGGATTGTATAACCAAACCTTTCACCGACAATGAATCCCTTATGATTAGCTTTCAAGTCATAGCGGGACTTCATACGGTCACTTTTTTGTAGCTTATTGCGAACCCCTTCGTTATTTCTTGCAGCTGTTTACTGAGTTGACTTCATAATCTTCTGCTGGCTTTTCATTGGTAGAAGGTCGTCAGTAAGTAAATCAACTGGAAGGCATAACTCCGCTCCAAAAACGGCTTTTGCAGGTGACGTTCCAGTTGTTTCGTGAGCTGCGGAGCGATAGGCTAGTAAAAACGGCTGTATGCAGGTGTCCCAGTTACTTTGTTGGTCATTTACCTTAATTTTCAGGTAGTTATCAAGAGTTCTGTTAAATCTTTCGACCATTCCATCTGACTCGGGTGAAGGGGTGTGTTCTGGTTTTATGGATACCCAGGAGATTACAGAGGTTCTTGAATAGATCGGACTCAAAGTTTCTACCTTGATCAGTATGTATTTCTTTTGGTACTCCATATCGGCAAATCCATTGTTGAAATAGTACGTCGGCAACAGTGGTAGCTTCTTGATTTGGTATTGGTAGACTTTGGCCATTTGCTGAAGTAATCCATCGCTACCAAAATATAGCGATTCCAGATTTACTTGTTGGAAATGGTCCTGCTATATCTATGGCAATTCTTTCAAAAGGTGCTCCTACATTGTATTGCTTCATCTTGCCATGGTTTTGGTGTCTTAGGTCCCTTGCTGGAGGCGCAGTCCTTACATCTTCTGCACCAGTCTTTGACATCGGCACGACTTCCCAGCCAGTAGAACCTTTCTGAACCTTTTCAAGAGTCTTCATAACTCCGAAATGGCCACCGCCTATACCATTGTGCAAGGCTTCAATACTTCTGGAATCCTTTTGGTGGGTAGTATTGTTTGATAGGTACAGCTTTTGCCGTCAGAACTTTCCCAGACTCTTTAATAGGCAATCTTTCATTATTAAAGAGTCCCATATGGCCAGCCCTTTAAATCTCGGAGACTTTGAAGCTATTTTCTGATAAGGGGGTCTTTCTGAATATTCTGTCTTAAGTTTCACAATATCTCCAAGATCGGATCCTTTGTTGTTCTTTTTTCGAATTTTGGGGGCCCATTCTTGAGAGCTGGATGCGGTTCTTCGGCAGGAAATTCATCGGGATCTTCTTGTTCTTCACGTCTACTGCAAGTTTAAATCTTCAGGGCAAGGTCTTCTTGATAGATAGATTTTTATGTTTAATCCTCTTCATGTTCAATTTTAAAATCGTATTCTTGAACACGTTGTAACCATCGGCTATCTGGCCTTCGGATTCTTGAACTGAAGCAAACCATTTGAGTGATCATTCCTCCTTAGGTGGAATTTCTGGCCATAAAGGTACTTAGGAAGTGCTCCAGTGATTTGACAATAGCTAAAAGTTCTTTTCTGGTCACACAATAATTTCTTAGGTTTTAAAGAACTTTTTGAAATACGCTATCACTTTTTGGCCATGTTGTATCTGTGACAAAATTCCACCAAAGAAGTATTGCTTGCATCAGTGTCCACAATAAAAGTTTGATTGGTGGTATGACAACACTGGAGGATTGCAAAGGGCTTTCCAGTTGTATAAAGGCTGTTCAAATCTTGTTCCATTCATAGCTTTTGTTGTTCTGGTAAGTCGATTAATGGTCTGGAACAGCAAATCCATGTATAAATCTTCTATAGTAAGTGCACAACCCCAGGAAACTTCTAATTTCATGCTTGTTTTTCGGTGTAGGCCAGTTTTGGAAGCTTTGCCTTTCTGGATCTGTTTTCACTCCTTCTTCAGTAATTATGTGCCCCAGGTATTTAACTTGTTTTGAAAAGGTGACATTTCTTTGGGCAAGCTTTAGCGGGCAGATCTTAGCTTCTGAAACCCCCTTCGAATTTTAAGGTGGTTTCAAATGTATTTTGAGAAATAATAATGTCATCTAGGTATACTAAGCATGTTTTCCAATTATCCACGGTTTTTAACCCTCAATGTTCAAAGTAGAGGGGCCTTGCATAGACCAAATGGATAAATTAAACTGCCACAGTCCGGTTCCGGTTGAAAAGGCAGATTTTCCTTATCTTCGGGTGAAGTTCTACTTGCCAAAGCCACTTTTCAGGTCAAAGTCGAAAACCATTTTGAACCCGTCAGAGTATCTGAGTATCGTCTATTCTGGTAATGGAAACTTCCTTCTTGTGACGTATTAAGTCTTCTGAAATCAACACAAAATCTGGTGGAACCATCTTTCTTTTAACCAGACTACTGGAGAACCTGGACTCTGGGATGGTTCTATAAATGCCTTGGTTTTGATGTCTCCAATTAACTTGTCAACTTCGTCTCTTTTGGCCAAAGGAATTGTCGTGGTGGTTTTACCCGGGGTGCATCACCCGTATTTATTCGATGTTGAACTATGTTGGTTTTTCCCAAATCCTTTTCAGAGAGAGAGAAAACGTCTTGATTTCTTCTCAGAAGGTCTTCCAACTTAGTAACCTGCACTGGATCTAACAGGGCTTTTGAAGAAAATACCAAGTCTTGCAGAGCATCAGGTAGTTTACTTAAAGGAACTTCAACAGGTGTAGTAAAGGTATGGGTAACTATCATATTAGCAGGTTGGCAGGTACCAATTTTGTCACCTTGTTGGACTTGTTGAGGGTAATCTTTCAGGTTCAGCATTTTGACAAATACCGTATTTCTTCTGTTTTGCGTCAAAGTTCTTGCGGGTAGAATTCCTTTAGCGTATAGTGGACTATTTTCAATTGGTTCAACTAATAGGATTTCACCTTCTTCTAAGTCTTCACACCATGCTTGGATTATGGCTTCTGAATTTGGGGGTAATATGACATCTTCTGTAAGTACAACTTCTCGAATGGATACTTCATTGTTCCGTGGAAATCTCATTACAATCTCTTCATTACTAGTTCGCAGTATTCGTTGTGGAAGGTCAAGTACAAACTTCTGATGTTCCATAATGTCAAGACCAAGGATAACTTCGTCCATTATGTCTGCAACAAACACAGCGTGTATAAAAGTTGTTGTCCCCAAGGTTATTCTTGCTTCATGTATGCCTTTAATTGGTATAACTTCTCCATTGGCAGTTTCCAAAATATAATTTTTCTCTGGACGGAATATTTTGCAATGGGCTACGATTTTCCCTTTACAATAGTATATGTGTGGAACCAGTATCTAGTACCATTTCACATTCCCGACCGCATATATTTCCAGGTACTACCAAGCTGGAGCCGTTGTTTTGCAGCCGGGATACTCTTATTACTGTTGTTGATGGGGCTTGGTAGCACCTAGCCAGCTTTCGCCCCTTAAAGCTGGCTACTGGGAGTTTTCCGAACTACTGGCAGGGACATTAAATCTGGTACAATTTCTTTGGACATGCCCCTCTTTACCACACTTCCAGCAACAGATGTTATTTCTTCGTCTAAATGTCGTAGTGCTGTCTCTTTCTGTTTGTTTTTTAAGGAATATCTCTTGCAACTCCTTCATCACTCTTGCAAAATCATTATTTGAATTTTCATCTTCTGGAACAAAGTTCATCCTTCGAACTCTTGTCTGACCTCTGGATGTCTGTTTAGCTGTTTCAAACTGAAGTGCATAAGCAAGAGCTTCGGATATTTTCTTAAGTCTGGCCATTCTTAACGCCTGGTTCATATCTGGATCACGTAAGCCTTCAATAAAACTACCTACTGCTAATTCCTGTTTAATTTCTTCTGGGTATGCCGGATATGTCAGATTTATAAGCCGTACGATATCCGTTTCATACTCCTGGAGGCTTTCATTATATCTTTGTCTTCGTCCTTGGAGCTGCGCCTTATAAACTTCCTGTAAGTGGGCTTCACCGTTCACCGTCATTTCCAGGAACTTAACAATGGTTTCGTAGTCACATTGCTTCTCCTCGGGAATGTTTCTTAAAACCTCCATAGCTTCTCCTCGAAGAGCTAGTACTAGAGCTCATGCCTTCTCTGGTGAACTCCAATTATTTCCATTGGCGGCAGCTTCAAATTGTCGAAGATACGTAACCCAGGGTACCTTGCCGTCAAAAGTGGGTGGTTTCATAACAGTTACGATAGTACCACATTCTGGAACAACACCTGTACTAGCTATATTTTTAATCTGTCGCTGTAAATGTTGGACTTCTTGTTGCATTTGACCTTGGATTTGATAAACTTTGTCTTCAACCGATTGTTGTATTTCTTGCATCTCTTCTTTAACATCTTCCTTGGTAAGTTTTAACTCAAATAGCATTTGTTTTCTTAGCTCATCTTGACTTTGTTGAAATTCTCCTTTTAGGTGTTCTCGAATTTTCACCATCTTTTCTTTAAGCTCTTGTTTCATTTCTTCTTGGCTCTTCTTGATGTCTTTTTGAATTTTTTCAATCTGTTGTCTTGTTTCTGCTTGACTTCTCTTCATTTCCTCTTGATTTGTCTTTAATTCCCTTTTTAGATCTTCTCTCATGGATTCTTGGCTGGTCTTCATTTCTTTCTTCAGATCTTCTTGACTGGTCTTCATTTCTTTCTTTATATCTTCTTTCATGGATTCCTGGCTCGTCTTCATTTCTTTTTTCAGATCTTCTTGGCTGGTCTTCATTTCTTTCTTCAGATCTTCTTGGCTGGTCTTCATTTCTTTCTTCAGATCTTCTTGGCTGGTCTTCATTTCTTCTTGGCTTCTCTTCAGATCTTCTTGGCTGGTCTTCATTTCTTCTTGACTTCTCTTCATTTCGTTTTTTAGGTCTTCTTGTTTTTCCATCATTTGTTTTATTAGGCTACTTAATTCTTCCATAACTGCTGTTTGTTGTCTTGTCCCAACTGGCATTCAAAAATTCTTCTTAACCACTTCAGCTTCCTTGGAGATTTCGTTCCGCTTCTGACACCAAATGTTCCGTGACACCCCGTATAAAAACACGGATCCTGGTTTTACACCTTTTTATTGGATATCTGGTTTACAAACGTTTCTATGGTAACACTTTAACGTAACGTAATAATGACAACTGTTTAACCTTTAATTGTCTGTCAACTTCTTAACTCGTCGGAATCAAAACTAAAACTGGCCAGTGCGGATTTTCCTCGCGCTTTTTATAGTGAAGTGGAAAAGAATGGAAAAGTCTGGAAAAGTCTAGAATTAGCTGGAAGGATTCTTTTACTACAGGATGTAAGAAAAGTGTAAAAAGGATGTCTCCAGCGCCCTCAGGATAATCCGCAATGACCGTCGAAAAAGGGAAAAACTAAGGTAACCTATTTTAAATAAATTATTAACCTAAATAAAATAATTCTAACCTTTTATATTTCTAATAACTAAACACTAACTAAAGTCTGTAACAGTATATTTTATTTAAATAAAAAAAATAGTTACATTTTTTTACACATTGTTATTTAAATAAATATAATTACAATAACAAATTTAAAGATAACAAATTATCCTCATTATTATTCTGTATTTTTTCAATCTTCTTTTTCTTATTTTTTTTCTTTATGGCTGGAAGTATTCGTTTTTGGGCAATAATTTTTTTGTTAGATGGTCCTTCACTTGTCGGTTTTGGCATTTTTGCTATAATCTCCTCATCCTTTTTTTCTAAAACGGTTAACCCAGATAAAATTGTCTGTAAATTAGAGGATACATAATTTATGGAGTCTAAGGACTCACAATTTTCCACACATGCCTCCAAACCACGTAATTGTTGTAAAGTTATTTTCTTTTCTGTTTGTAGGTCTACATTAAATTTTTCTTTCTGTAGCTGATGACATATGGCAGTATGTTCTTGTTCTTCTTTCATTCCAGAGAAATTCGTTGGAACAGGCTCCAACAAATTAGTATCATGTTCTTTATTAACCATATGAATATGTTTACACTGTTAAATTGAATTGTATAATCGTGACATGAGCAAGAAAACATATGCAAACAACATTTGCATTCATTACAAATAAAACTGCATTCACATTTATCTTGTTCTTTTATAACTGTATAATATTCCAATATCATACCAGTATTTTTGAAGATGAAACTAACCACTTGGAACCAGGAGTCTCTGCAAAAATTGTGGCATGTTTTATAAATTGTTCAGCAATTTTATGCCGTTTTCTCAGTTCAGCCAGTTTATGAGGAACTCTATTGCGGTAAATACTTACAAGCCTTCTCATAAACTTTGTTTTAAGACATTCCAGGACATTATTTATACTACGATCCAATCTATGCTGACACTTACCACCTACTGTTGAGTTATATTTTAATTCCCTATGCCATTTCTCCAAGCTCATGTTTGTATTTTTACCAAACCCCTTTCGATGGCAGTGAGCCCATTGTGAAGGACGGTTAGCATAATGTTTACAGAAATATTCCCCATATTTTTTTAAATCGGGATCAGACATCAGTTGATTGATTGTTGTCAACAACATTTTATTAAAAGTATTTAAGTCAAGCTCACTGATAAGCAACTTTATCTTCTTTTTTGTTTCTATTTTCTTCTCTGAAATATTAATTTTTGTTAAATTTTCATTTAAATTTTTTTTTACGTGCCAGTCGCACAATATCTTGTTGGGTTTACAATTATAAGCCTTGACAAAAGCATTATAAAATGCATTAGCATCATCTGACATAAAAATTCTTGGTTGTAAGTCAGGAACACATTCTTTTATGCAAGTAAAAAACTTGTAAAAAACTGCCTCATTCTGTGCAATGGCCCAAAGAAAGGCTACTGGAAATCCTTCATATTCTTCATCAACCACCATTAAAGTTGTTAACTGAATGTTGTACTGATTTGTTCCATGGGTGGAATCGATCATTAATATATTATTGCCATATTTTATTAACATTTCCTTTTGTGCTGAATTCATAAAAGTCAAAAAAAAATCATTTTCACCTAAAATGTCATCACTGGCACCATAAGGCTTGTAACCTAAAACAGCATCTCCCATTTTTTTTATTAAAATCTCCACGCTTGTTGCATCTTCACTATGCAAAACAATGTCCGATTCAATATTAAATGCTTTTTTAATATTTCGAATATCTTGTCTTGTTGTCAAAGAAATTCTTTTTGAAGAATCAAAATATTTATTTATGTCTTGTAATATGCGTTCACTAGGAATTCCCTGCATCAACTTCCCAGCTATTTTGTGACGTTCATCTTGAGTAAGAGGTAATCTGCCAACATCATTATCATGACCTACATGCGTAGGAACATAGTCAGTGGAGACACCGTTGTCACCTTCTATACATTTTATTCTAGATGGACAATGACTACCCATTTTATTAGAGCATTTCCTTTTTAGCTCTCTTTTCTCGTTGAACCGCTTAATTTTGGCATATATAATCCAGAGCGATAGCAAATATATTTGGTGATTTTACAAGAATCAGTTTTTCTACAATTTAATTTAACGTATGAGGACCCGGCATCTTGTTCTATTTCCGTTTTCCATTTTTGGAACTCTTTTATATCTTTAAATGTATTTTTTATATGCTTAGTTGGAACATTGTGCTGCACATTTAGATGATGCTCTAGTTCTTCATAGGTTTTAATACAACTTATGCAAAGAGGACATTTTAAAGTGGCATTTTTCAGATTGATTGTTACATCATGTTCTCGTTTCACATGTTCTTTCAAGTGCGATTGCGATAAATAGTTCTTCCCACATAGGTCACAGGCAAATATTGTAGTAGAAGCACATCTGAAATAAATATTTTGAAAAGTTAAGCATTGTAAAAACAAATTAAAAGTTGAAAACAAACCTACCTCAGATTAGTTTTTCTTTTTTTACTCTCAGTATGTTCAACAGCTATTTCAGTTTTAAAATCCATGCTATATTATTTAATACACCATTAAATTTTGGAATAGCTACTCAGACAAAGGCTCAAAGCAATAATAAGGAAATATTGACTATTTGTATTCCACCAGTTTTTTGTTTTGATTGCTTTATTTTCATAACCAAACTTTAGCAAGCCCGGGAATACTAAAGAATGAAATGCGCATGATCGTAAGATTGACGGGCGGTGTTAGGATTTACGCGCTAGTGTGCTCTACACCGCCATTATGGTCAACGATACCAGTGTGATTTGAAAAAAGGGTTTAGGAATCACTCTGGACTTCAAAAACTACACTTTCACCACATTCCGAATGGCAGGTGAGTTTTTCCCTGATCCCCGACGGAAATACAGCAGATACGGCTCCTTCAACCGCCTTCCCGGAAAAAAACAGAAAAAACTATGTAGTTTTTCTATCGACCGCACCTCACTAGTCGAAGGTCAAGCAGAAACTGCTAGCGAAAGTTTAAACTAAAACACTCCTGTTTATCATATTTAAGGTTATATTTACTATTATACGAGCATCTTTGAGATGGGAGAGATAAAGGGATTAGACTTGGCGTTTTCTCACGTTTGATTGTACGGCCGAGCAGCAAACCTGCCTCTAGGTAGGTATTATATACTCGAAGACTTTTATAGAGACTAGAGGTAAGGAGGACCACAGAGTTTATTAATAGTAATAGACTCTGGAAGGCCATCTCTGTTTGGCTCAAAAAGTGGCCCCAGAATAACATTAAATTATGCAGAGCTGGTTAAGCGGAGGGTATGGTGTAAACAAATAAACTTGACGGGCAAAATATAAAGTAAAGTTTTAAAAAGGCCCAACCAACACGTTCTTAATTTACTGCAGTTTGAGGGTCACTCTTGTAACACAGATGGTTCTCCTTATCTCTAGTCTCTATGCTAGCCATAAATAGCAGTGACCTTCGAGAAAATACCTGCTAGAGGCAGTCTTCCGCTAGGTAAAGTTTCTTTCGCTCGGCGGGCCGCCGACTAATATTAGCAACATTATGTATATTCTCGAAGAGTACTATAAATGTCCTGGTTGCAAAAACACGGTTTTGCGACATTTAAACAAGCACCCGTTTGTATTTAGATTAAAACTATACCAATAAACATGATGGAAGAGTTTATTATTTTAGAATAGCCAAAATTCCTTTTCTACTCTTGCTTTTCTTTTAATCTTTTTCTGAACCAAAACTTGTTTTTTTAATTTTGTTATTTTAATTAGAGTTGTCTAAAACATTATCCTTTAACAAAAAAGCTAGATTAATTATAAGGAACGCAGTGCTCTCGACAAAATAATTTTTGTTTGTAAAAAGGGACAAAACTCCAAAAATTACTGGGTATTGTGCCTGCACAAGTAATAAATTTTATCAGGAAAATATTATCATTGCAAACCAAACTGCAATTTGAACACACGCATGTGTGCAGAAAAGTTTAATCAAAAATGTGATCATATCAAACCGCTTTAGGAGGTTGGTTAAATTATAATAAAACATTCAATTTCAATTATTCATATCTTTAATTGAAAGCTTGATAAATGAAATCTTGTTGCCGTTTTAGGTAGAGTAAAATAACCTAGAACAAAGTTTACATCAGGATCGTACAACCTTAAATTTAATAGTTTACACCTACAACTTTTTATAAAATAAATAACAAAGTAACACAGTGAGAAGTAAAACTACGAAATACCACATAACGGAAAAAGTATATTCTGTACTTTACCCATGTGCCAAAAAAACATTATATACATTTATTTATTATCACTAATCGAAACTTATCAACTAAATACATCACATTCAAAACGAAGTAAACCATAAATCGTCAAAACAGAACGCAAATACGAAACGAGTTTTCTCTCATAATTCATTCTATCAACCATTGACAACAGGGTATGGTTAGAAAGTGTGCTAAGACTGCTTCTGATGTTTGTCCTAATCTCATAGTGGTATCTGCGTTTCATTTTAAAGATTCACATAGTAAACAATATTGTAAAGTACGAAACAAAGGTTTATTTATTTAAACAAATTTCTAGATGCAAGGTATCTTACAATAAAATTAACAAATTATTTATACAAATCCAAAGTTCTTGGTTTTAATAGCCAAAAGTAATTTTTGCCTAAGGACAGTTCGACTGCTATAAAGTGGTATGTAAAGTCTTGAAATGCAAGTGTTTGCGGTGGGTAAGTGCGCATCGTCTGCTGGTCGTATTGTAACGGATGGCATGGGCTGGAATCCGTCTTCACTTGCCGGGAGTGCCGGAGAACCCGTCCAGAAATAAACCTACAAATTAATAATGATGTTATTACTTTTAACCTACTTTTACTTTTTACAAAATAAGGATTTTTCTTTTCGAAATCCTCCTTTTATTTTGTAAATCATTCCAAGTATCTTTATTTACGTCTACAATGAATTGGTAAAAAAATCAGAATGGCAAGTATGAAAAAAACCTTTAAACTTGCCATTTCTATTGAATTATTGCAAGTTGCATGATGCGCTTTGTGCACCAACATATTTTTTTCCTTTAATATTACACTTAATAAGCTTATAAACTAGCATTTAATTATTTTGCTGCGTTGAGCGCATCATGAATTTTTTTAAAATAAAAGATCAAAAACGTGTAATATGGCAAAAATTCAATAAAAGTAGCAACTTTAAAAGTTTTTTTTTGTACTGGCCATTTTGATTTTAAGGTTTTTTTTACTAGCCATTCTGATTTTTTTACCAATTAATTGTAGATGTAAATAAGACACTTGCTTGGACTTATAAATATAATCAAATGGCTCAAATTGAAACTTTGAGTTTTCACGATTATTATGGGCGAAAAAAGGACGAACCTCCTTTCCATAGGGATTCTAAATACTTGTGAAAAAATGGAAAAAGTTATGTCAAGTGGTTTCAAGATATTCGATTTTTAAAATTACCATTTTACTACTGACTGACTGACTCATCAAAATTATGAGGCACTTTCCAAGCCAGTAGAAGCTTGAAATTGTGTATTAAGTAAAACTTACACAAGTAAAGAGAAAATCCTAAAAACTGGACATTTTTACTCAGAACGCCTTGAAAAAAGGGCGGTAATATCATATATTATTTTACATCGAGGGCTTAGTATGAAAACCTATGGAACAAAATATAAATTTTACAGGAGACAAAAAACTGATTTGCTGCACTATTTTACCTAAAAAGATTTTAATTTTTTTACATGTTTTGGATTTAAACTAACACCCACGAAATGTTTTAAAGTGAAAAAACACTGTGAACACTTAAAAAATGCAATCTATCTTGAATATACAAGGTCTTCAAACTAAAATCACTAAATCTTGGGAGCAGCTGATATACGTAGTTCCTGTTGTTGTCTGTAGAGAGCAGCACTGCGCAGATAGAGCTTTTGTAACTGCTGTTATATATAAGTAATTTTCTATCTAAAACCACCCAAATGTCATTTTAGAAAAAAATTGGAAATTAGGTTTTTATACTAAGCCATCGATATGATATGATGTTTATAATCTGCCTGAACCTGAGAAGGTCATAATTGAGAGATAAAAGGATCATACCAAAAACACTTCTGTAAAAGAAGGGCCAAGTTCCTGTCTAAAAATCTCAGCCTCATTAAGATATTGAGATCCAGAGTAAGACCAAGTTCTTTTTTGACTTGGCAAGTTTTTTACTAATCCATCTTTAGCTAGAAAAAAAAACATTCATTAATACAGACAGACCAGTAAAAAAACTTGCCAAGACAAAAAAAAACTTGGCCCATATTTTACATGTCTTTTTAGTGAGATTTAGAATTGTTTTTAATTCTTTTAAATTTCAAATTATAATAAAAATATTGTAATTAGCAATAGGCTTGATAGTTGTGTTTGTTCACTTTTATCTTTTTAAACATAGGTTTATTTCCTCAAATACATTTCTTCATTTAAAGAATATTTAACCATACAGGTAAATGTCAAACCCAGTCGATATAAATTTGAAAATGGCTAAATAAAAAAAAATGCAAAGCCTTTTTAACTTCTTTGGGCATCTGTACCAGCCGTGCCTCGATATCCCATGAACTTGAAATAGATAGATGTTCAATGAACGCCAAGTGGCTTTTAAGCAGCGAATTTGCAATCTAAATTTTTGCAGTTATTTCTTGTGTTCCGCTTTATTAATTCAGCCAAAAAAAATCTACACTTACCAAGTCTTGCCTTTCAATATGCGTCATTTTTTCCACTATAGACCACAGCCACCTCTTAAATTTAACAAGTCTCTCGCTACTCTCCCCAGATTCGTCATTAAAAGAAGTATAGGAAATCAATACTGACACGTTTATATCTCCCACGCCATTTAACAAAAGTCTCAAGTCTTCAGCTGTCAAACCGTCGAGGGATCCCTCTGGTAACACATCAAATACTCCAGTACGAATGCTCTATAAGGAAAAAAATGATTAAATAGAAATGCTAAAGATCTCCACAGACGATCAGACTGACTATACAATCGTTCTAGATTACTGGTTGTACAGGTTGGCGCCTTTTTATTGGATTCTCACAGTATTGGGAAAACTACAAGAGAGCAAATCAGATAGCACATTCTTTAGTTCGATGGCGGAGATACAGGGCGTTTTTCAAATTTAGACGATTTTAGCACACCTTTATATCCCGGTTGTTAGTAAAGATAGAAAATCGAATTTGCTCTATCTTTTGTAGTATTTAAAACCTTAAAAATCCATCAAAAGCGCCACCTCTACATATAAAAGTTTTGAGGTAATTTAAACTAAATCGTACCTCTATAGCTTTTTCTTGGACCTTTATCATCCTATATTTGGCATATTTCCTAACATAGTCATAGACATTGGTAGATGTAACTTCAATATCTTTTCCATTGGGCATTATCTCGACGGTGCCACCTCCTTCTTCTGGTCCCAAGTCAATCCTATAAAAAATATACCAGTCAATATGTTTTATTTTCACTGAACAAGGTATACAACTATTAACCAGATCTATGGATTTAAAAAGTGTGCAATAGAACCATTGTAAAGATTACAATCAGTTGCGCATATCAAAAGCTACAGATGCTTTTAAATACAGCTTGGTTTGTCAATGAAAAATGTAACAATTAAAATCCAAGAAATGAAAGATGATACTTACGTAAAGTTCAAGTCCAATGTTGAGAACAAGTTGTTGCTGTCTTTAGTTTCGGCATCAACCACTAGCTGTCTTAGAGATTCATAAACTACTGGATCGAAAAAGGCTAAATCGTGGAATTTAATTGGTCTTCCCAAAATAGATTTTAAAACGTGCCTCGTTAAAAATATCGGGCAGAGCTCATTTTGTAACAAACATAATCCTAATAACCTAAAATACAAAATGAATAATTGTGGCTTGGAGTTAAAAAATGTTTTACATGTGCATAAAAGGATCTTTCTGTTTAAATATATAATAAAATAATTTCAAAACACTTTATATAAAAATTACTCTATTAATTTTAAAACTTTACAGAAAAATCGTTATTCAAAAGATTTATTGCAATTTATCTTACCTTCCTACATTCCTAAACGCATTTAGCCTCTCAAACGTCGATTTCCCTTGTCTAGGTGCGTAAAATCCCCTTTTTCCGGGACAATAGAACAGCGGTGCGTTGTCCTCCTCCTCGGGGACGCCCTCTTCTGTAACAGAATTATCCGAGTTGACGGCCCTGGAGCCACTGCTCTTTCTCGAACCGCGTTCGTTCAACGAAAAAACGTCTAGTTCTACACAAGAGGAAAAACAAGCAAAACAAATTAACGAAAAATAAAAACTTAAAGAAATCTAAATTCTACATAACAGGTTGTAACTAATAACAACACTAAAAAACATATAAAGGGCTAAATTAAATTAAAAAAAGTTGGTACTAACTAACATAGTGCTAAAGACTTTGCGGCTTCTTGCAATCATTACATTTATTCTATTCAAATATTATTTGGTCCTAGACTAACCAGAACTGACTGCCCTTTGCAGATAAGCTTTATTTGTTTTAACCAGTGACCACCACTGTGGTCACTGGTTAAGTATATAGAAAAATATTAGACACTTTTAAAAATGAACCAATAAATTGTGTTTTATTAGGATATTTAATTTTATGTCGAATACCTTTTGTTACAATTCAAATTATTTTCATTAGTGTTCTACAGGAAAAAATTCACAAGATGACTATTTTACATTTTTTTTTATATGAGGCAAGCCACAAATATGGCCCTGTTCAGTCCTTGATGAATGACCCTGTATATTCACAAAAAAGCTCTTAACTTATTACTCAAGTGCAAAGAATTAAATTCTACATTTTAATTATTGTTATAGTGCTATAAATGTCTTATTTTATAGCTGTTACAGACGATTGAACCGACTGATTTGTGCATATCGGTATTCCTCAGAACTTATTATTTTAAACTTTAAACGTTTATAGTGTTTATTAAAGATCAACATGCCATTAATCTTTTTATTAGTGTGAATATTTTTGTAATTCTTATTAAATAATGTAGTTTATTACCGCATGGTAAAATTACTATATTTTTGTCATACAAATTACACATAAATTGTTTTAAGGGGAAGCATTTAAATAAAA
The DNA here is from genome assembly GCA_019359885.1 of Listronotus oregonensis. Classification (NCBI taxonomy): domain Eukaryota; kingdom Metazoa; phylum Arthropoda; class Insecta; order Coleoptera; family Curculionidae; genus Listronotus; species Listronotus oregonensis. The sequence goes on from JAHBCN010001432.1 coordinate 38,034, forward strand.
AACAATAAATATTAACGTGTTAAAACTAGATTTAATGCTGAAAATGGTCCCTATTTGCATTGAGGCAAGCTTCTACCACCTCTCTTTTTTAGTAATAATAAAGCGTACTATGCGTTTTCTAATATGCTCTATTACATCATTTTTATTAAAATTTTTTAGAATACCTTTTTTTCCTTAATCAGAAGAGAAGTTAGGTTTTATTACACAAATCACCCGAACGCTCCGTTGTACCAGTAATTCCCTTCTAAAGCAACTTTTTTAGATAAAAACGTTCACTTACCCAATAAGGCATCCGACCCCATATCAGCGTGGGATTGCGAGTGCGCCAAAATCATTTCTACAGCTTCCTCGACTTTTGACCTCAAAGATTCCTCCGAGGCCAAAAGTAAGAGTAATTGTGCAGGTGACAACTCCAGCAACATGCCTAAAAAAATTAAATTTACACATCAAAATGCATAACTACCGCTAATGACAAAGAGAATTTAACTTAGTATTGTGGTTATTCTCACACACATACACTCTGGCACTCTTTAGGGCCAGGCCCACGCAGTTTTTTCTCAATGTGTGTGGCTGGCATTATAGAGTAGCAAATACGTAAATTGTTCGACTTTTTTATCATTATAGTGTCATTTTTTTTTTTTTCATATACTCAGAATACTTAATAGACAAAATTAAAATCACGTTTTATTACACCTACATTTTTTATAGCACATATTCTTAATGTAATATATTATTGTTTATACAATCTTATTTCCATATACACACCTGTAATCCTTCCCGCGAAAGTCGGATGCAAATTGTAAACCTTCGGATAAAGTCTATCGCCCAACTGCTGTTGATGGCTCGTTAAGTGCTCATTGGGCATGGAATTTACTCCGTTTCCGTGATTCGCAGCTCCCGATATGTCGGGCATGGATGGCGCGTCCGTGCTGTTGTGTAAGCTCTCGGCCGGGACAAACGCTCTCGCGTCCACGCTCATCGTTCTGCGATGGTGATCCCGATTTCTTCCCGAACCTCTTGAAGGGAGTGATCGACGTAGGACCTCACGATCTCGTTGTCTAAGTCTAAAATGTAACACAATTTCCCATAAGTTAATGCAACCAAAAGACAAATAAGAAATTTTAACATCTATATTAACGTAAATCTTTTTGTTATAAAAACTTAAAAAACACTTTATAGATACTTTATTTTTACAAGTTACAGAGTACACTCTCATTTCAAAATGTGCTTTTTTTAAATCCTTTTACTGTTTTTAATCAACTTAAATTCGACACATATCTCGTTCAACAACAATGTTATGTTTATGATATTAACATTTGCAAAAATGTATTTGCCGTTATTTATCTAGAGCATATTTCATTTAATCTAATTTTTTAAACGAACTGAAAAATAGCGTAGAACCCATCAAAGAAAAAAATAAAAAAGTGCTTACTTTACCAACCTTTGCAGAACACTGTACTGACTATACTTGTTATCCACCTGGGCCGATTCCAAATTCGGTAATTTCTCATTGGACAAAATAGCCTCGGCTATGGCGGTGTAAAAACTTCGAGCTACTCCACTGCCTTCGCCTGGTTCATCTTTAAATGTCACTTTCACTCTGTAAACACACAAGGACATTAATAGAAAATACTATAATTTTTACACAGAATAAAAATTTCAAATTTATTTAATAAAACATGAGGAGAATAGTCTAAGAGACTTGGAGGTCTTACAGACGGCCGTCACCAAACTGCCAATCGGAAGAAAATTATTTTTTATCAAATATATTATCAAGGCTATGATATTTTTTTATTCTACAAGACAGTACCAGTAAATTTATTTCTTTTATTTCATAAATAAAGACTTTGGTATTTTTTTAAATTAAAAATTAAAGAAATTATTACATTTTTTGGCACACCCCGTATAATTTTAGAATATGTTTTTTATTAATTTACAATAGCATGTTTACTTTCCATTAAATTTTATTTATTTTAAAATTCAATAATAAAGCTGCTAGAAATTTTAAAATCTTAAAATAAAAAAAACTTCATTTTTTGCAGGCAATTATATAGCAACGGTCGCCTCTAATTGGATTTCTTTATACCATACTGACACTGTATATTAATTTTTGTTTACCTATTTACTGCTAAAGGTGGTGATGAAGAATTCCTTCTATTGTAGCTAGTATACTGCGTGTTCAACTCCTTAAAAGTCTGCACTAGAAGTTGAGTTCGATCCCTCTCGATTTTCGATAAAGTCAAATCTCTCTGCTGGTTGTTCCGCAGTTTTTCCATGTCTCTCCTGAATTTCGCTTCTTTTACTGGAAACCCGCCCAATTCGGATACTATAGAACCTGGTTCGAGACCCACATCTTCCATGAACACTCTACCAAATAAGTCCAGAGATAGTCGCCAACGTCCTACGTAGAAAAGAAATAGGTTAAAAAAATTTAAAGCAAAAAAAATCTGAATCTCGACTTCGTCTGCAGTCCTACTACTAATGTTTTTACTATGATCCCCAAAAACAAACTATTAAATAATTCTACTGTAAATTCTCTTACCAAGTAATAAATCATGTGACACCAGCTGACCTATGGTTGGTTTCGTAACGTCTTGTGCAACGGAAGTAGTTACTACAGTGACGTTCGCAGAAATTTCCTGATTCTCTAGCGTCTCTGGCTGTTGAACGTCCATTAACATATCCGATTCGTTGGATTTTTGGCTTTGGATATTGCTCTGTAAATTATTAAGACACACCATGGTTAGAAAGCAGTAAAATATCAAGTGCTGCTAATGATGAAACAAAAAAATTAAAATGAAAATATGTGATTAACTAAAAAATGTATGCTCCGTATCTGTCCTCACTCAAAAACTTAAACAAGCGCGGTCATCATAAAGCAACAATATTTTAGGAAGTTTGGTGATGTGTATACTAAGGTAGACAGTATACACACGTATTAGCACTTCCATTATTTAAAATTTGAAACCTTTAGAAGAATTTTTAACCCAACCAGCTTAATCTGTAACTCACAATTTAAATAATTTAAAAAATCAACAGTTTATTCTTGTTGACTCGGAAGCGGGTTTTACACAGGAAGTCTTTGCTTCAATTTATCGTAACAAGAAATTGCAACAGTACATTTCACCAATATTTTGTGATTTTGGGACAGGAAGGATGAAGCCTAAGTACTAACGTACCGCGGGAGTCTGAAGTGTGGTTTATTCACACGGGACTTAAATATTTGGTGTGCAAGAAAAGGAAGCTTGGGATCATAAATAAGACAAACAGCAATCCGAGCTTTTTAAAGTCGTTGAGGCTATAGATGTTATGTGTTTGTGCCAGTTAAGGTTATTCTCAAAAGCAACGTTATTTTATGTCCCCATATGAAGCAAATTCTTCACATCTTACATTCAATCATATTGACTGGTTACAGCATAAACTATCTTGGTTTTTATGTAACTTAGTAGACATAGAACAAAAATGTTTTTCTGCATGTAGACAATAAGTCCTCATAACTGTACTTTTAGGATATTTACTAATAAAATTACAATTACTTAGTAAAAAAAACTTAAATTAAAAAAAATTACAGGGGGTAGAATGATTCTAACTACAACATGGTAACATAAAAAATAAGTTATAACATTTAACTTTCACTATTATACTGTTAAATTTAAATTTAAGACTTACCATTGAAGATCCAGCTCTGACGATGACACTTTTACTGGGACTTCTAGACGATCCAGACATAGAACTTCCACTGGAAGGATCACTGGACATGCTCATGCAAGGTTCTAGGCTATCACAAGATGGAAATGAAGGAAAGGAATTAAGCTAAAATGAAAAATCGATGTTAAATTCAATATTTAAAGTACTAGCCTCGCCGTAGGTTGTGTCAGTTATATTTCCATTGTACTTACTCTATCTGATCCTTGCTCGAAACTTCTAACCATATCCAGACTAGGCGCATCTAGTGAACTTTCAGACTTTCTAGGGGATACGATTATTTGCGGCCTAGCAGCCTGTGGAACTTCAGGTGGAGCAGGAGTAACAGATCTCGAACTGTTTTTAGACGATAGATCTTGAGGTTTCTCATTTATAGCCTCTTCTGAAACAGATAATTACAGGTTGCAAATGGTTGTTAGGTGACCAGTTACATCTGTTTAACTTGAAAAGATAAATGTAACCAGCCACAATTAAAAAAAATGCCATCCTTTTATCATTAACAACACAAATAATATAGTAAATTCCTTAATCCACAAAACATATTTACACTGAGATAATTAGGTTAATATTATAAGTGGTATCTTATAAATGTGTAAAAAAAGAAATAGGAGTTTTCAGAACCAGACACATCAAAATATTATTAAAACAATTCTCTCAACAACTAAATGACTGTTGCAGCTTTTTACATAACTAGGGATCTTAACAATTCCATCTATGTATATTTTATCTTATGTTTTCCCTATAGGGTAAGGGGTGTAAAATTTATTTGTAAGTAAATTTTTACATTATATCTGTACTTGAAACTTCAACTGCGTTTTTCTCAAAACTATGTTTGTCAAACTTTCCTCCATCATATCTCGAGAACGGTTGACTGATTCACTTCAAATTTATAGTGTTGACCTAGCACTGATAGACGCACGGAATGATCTATTACCACCCTAAAAATGTTAAATATTTCTATTTTTTTGTAACAAAAAATTGACAAAAAATACATGAAATTCGAAAGTCTGTCAAAATTCCAATTCCTGAAATTTTCTTTTCATAATAGTTCATTCCATGTATTTAAGCTTAAAGAATTAGACGCCGCCAATTTTTTTAGTTTCAGATAAGCCAATCTGCTGATTTTGTGGAGGGAGTGAGGGTCCATTTTTTCAAAGCAGGTGTCTTCAGAGCACTAAAACTTTGGTTCTAATAAATATTTTTAGCCCAGTAGTTAAAAAGTAAAGAAGTTTATTACAGATGTTTATATGTGGAAACTTTTCTATTTATATCGACGATGTCCATCTTTGAATTTTTTCGCAATATTAAAGAAACATCCTGCATATTCAGCATAATCTCGCTCCCACCGCCAATAGTTGCATAGTTATACACTCAAAGTTGTAAACAGATCTACCTGAAGATATCAAGACCATTCAAAGAATTTCAGCACTTAAAAAGTCAATGAAATTCTACTTAAGCATAGCTTTTATTCTGTCTTTTAAGATTATGTAATATTTTAAAAAATGTTACAAAAGTCAGTGCAATTCATTACCAAAAACTCCTACTTTAATCAATGACCAAGCTTTTATTACTATTGTTCCCTAAACTTTAGATAGCCCCTGACCAGATCAGCCATGACCGACACTTCGCTCGGTCATAACCGTCCACAACAAGTGACTGCCAGCACTAGGTTTTTACTAGGAAAAAATGGCAGAAAATTAATAATAACAACAAATTTTAAATGCTTAATATCTTACTGAAAACCAAGTATATGTAAGTGCACTGTTGATAGTCAAACGACCCAAGAGTTAAAATAGCCATTTTAAGTTTTCCATCTCAATTATTTGTATTACTTTGTTAAGTGCACATTCTAAAATAACACGACTGAAATAAAAATAAACTATTTTATCTAGCTACGCTGTAAAATGGCTGTTTTATATTGAAGTTCTTACACTTTTTAAAGGAGCAGTTCTGGTCAAAAACAAATAAAACCAAAAAAGTGACTCACTTAAGACCTTCAGCGTAAATTTATTAGAGGCAAACTGACAATTGAACAGAATTGTAGAAGCAGAAGTATAGCAATGAAAATCTCTGCCTTTCTTTTGAATGGTTTATCAGCTGAATAAGAAGCAACACTAGGAAACTTTTTAAAAAATGTAAAATTGTCAGCCGTCATTTTCCAACCGAAACTGCTCCTCTAACATCTAACTTACCACTAGCTTTATTACCGATAGCTGCCAGCAGACTCTCAAACGGCTGCATCATCCTCTTCTTTAAATCTTTTAGTGGAGGAGGGGTACCACTAGGTCCGGGTTGAGGTTCTCTTGAAGTGCTTGGTTGACTTGCTTCAGATTGAATCTACCACACAAAAAAAAAACGTTTTAAAATTTTATCATTTAGCATTGACAAAATTAATTATGTATATTTGGATAAATAACTAATAATAAATTTTCGTTTACATAAAAGAGCACATTTAAAATTTTATTGTTTAAATATTTATTTGTGCAACCAGTTGGGAAAAGCACTATTTTTTGTAATGAGCAGCGAAAGAAAATTCATTATTACAGACAGATCAATAAAAAACTTGCCCAGTCAAAAAAGAACTTGGTCCAACTTTAGATCTCAGTACTTTAAGAGACTGAGATTTTTGAATAGGAATTTGGGCCTTATTTTACGTGTTTTCGGTATAATATAAAGTACACCATGGTACATAGGTCAAAAGTGAAGGACCTTCTAACAAAAAATATTAGACTACAGGAAAAATTTTCATAAACATAAAGAAAGATACTAATCCAAGAAAGCTACAGTTTTAGCGAAAGTTAGGTCACACACTGTGAATAGAAATGAAATACTAAAAATACTAAAATGAAAATATTTTAATAGATTTGATGTTCTTTTAAAAAAATTCCAAAATTTCTGGCTATTTCCTGACCGCTGCGCTGGGAACCGTAAAAGCCAGATATGTTTGAAACCCTCTAACTTCATCTGTGATACTAACCTGAGTATCCCTGGGTACTTCTCCATCAGGATTATAATTTTTGGGATATGTTAATGGATTAGGACCCATAACATTTAACGAACTGGAAATAGGATGATTAGCGTGAGCTGGTTGTCGCATCGCATAATCAGTAGTCCTAGTTGAAAGACTCAGCTTGGTTGGGAGTTGTTCAAGAGGATTCTCGGAGTTACCTAAAAAAATAGCATGAGAATTTAGCCATAAAAATATAATTTAATATATAATTTTATTTCCCATCCTTAAAATTTGTCTTTACGCACTTACCTGCAGAATTTAAAGTTATAGGCTGTTTAGGTATGCCAAAGAGATCCTCTTTGCGAGCATTGGGTTGTAGCAATTGCGGCTGATCAGCTAAAGGTAAAGCTTCAGACATGGGTGTTTCGAAGGGATCGGGTGGTGGACATCCCAGGCAAAGAGTAGATTCAGATCTCTAAAATATTGAATTTTTTTTTCAAATATATTTTTTTGTTACCTTACGAGCTTTAAGAAAACATAGAAGAGTTTACTTATTACTATCTCTAAGGTTAAAAACGAATAACAAATATATTTAGATACAATAACTAGATATTTTACCTGGAAAAATGAATGTTTCCTTCCCTTTCCACTAAATCCTTGTTGGGACGAACTGTTCAAATTGCTTGATATGTTGCTGGCCAAGTTGGAAACCTCTTGGTCGTCGAGAGAATCCGTATCCATGGCAACAGCAATATCTTCCTCAGCCTCCTCGTTTTCATTTTCGTCTTGGTCGTAGCATGGCGGGAGCGGAAGGGTACCGTTTTGACTTCGTAGGTCATCATCCCTTAAACAATTTGAAAAAATTAATGGTGTATCCACCTTTTGAAATATGAACTTTTGCAGATAGTACATATAAGTGTGCATTTTTGTTATGCACAATTATTACTTAGAAAAGACTTACCGATGGTCAATCATTCCAGATCTCATATAGTATATGAGAGCATCAAAAACGTAGGCCACATGTTTAAGAGCCGATACATCGAGTATTGGCAACGAGTCGAGATGTTCGCTGTTATGGGCTCTCATTAGAGAGAGACAGTACGAGAGGAATTCTCTTCTTGCGGCGTGTGCGTCACCACCTAAAAGAAGACAGAGACAAATACAATAATGCGCCGGTTTACAAAACACTTTTTCTCAACCTACCCTCTCTGTCAGCCCTAGACCTTCCACTTTCGACGTTGGTAGTAAATCCGACTATTCTGCTGCCCACAGAACCGCTGGCGGCACCTGTAACGGCGTGAGCTCGACTTGATCTTACCACACTCGAATTGGAACCTACTGTAAGTAAATATAACTGTTAAAATTTAAGTATTACAAAATATACCTATTTTTTAAGGTCTAAGTCTACTATGGTACTTTTTAAATAAATCGAATTACTTTTAATAAGCCACAGAATTGTGAATACTCGTTAGAGGTTATTTTATTTAAATATTTTTTTGTCCAAGTATTTGATTGTTTAAAATACTGCAACAAATCATATATTTCTTATTATTAAATATTCAGTCCTTTCCCAATTCAACCGAGTAGTTTTTTGTAATTTATTTTGCTAAAAACAGGTCTTATGTGAGTCTGATATTTCCTGTCTTTGTTCTTGTAGAGCTGCAAGAGGGTGGCATGTTTAGAAAAATTGCTACATGGATGAAAAACAACACACAAAGAGCCAGATGTGCTGGATGTCTCTGAGGAACTAGAAAACGCCAAAATAATCGGCTTGGCTTTGTGGCCTTAAGAGATCATTTTGATAAAACTAGAGTTATTGCCACTCTAGAATGGCATGGTAAACACGAAAGATCTAATGGGATGCGTTTGGTTTATCGCCAAATACGATCATTTGTACTCCTTTAGAACCGTCCTCCCTTCACACAACTCCTCTAACAAGACAGCATAGGCACCAGAGTTACAATGGCGCAGAAAACATCAAATATGTAACCACAAATTGAATAGGTAGAGTCAGCGATAAGTCCGATATCGTAAACGGGTGAGAAGATGATGTGGAAAAAAAGCATAACTCACACAGAACTAATAGATATAACGCATATATTCATCAAGTTGTTGGAGTCATGTTTTGAGAATCAATAACTTTTGGTAATAGGTCATCTTCAAAATCCAATCGTTCAACAAAAAGACGCCCGGTCCCAAGTAGTAAGAGTACTAAAAATTTTTAAACATGCACATATCAATCTTTTAATATGGCTCTCAAAATCTCCTGACTTTAATACCATAAAATGTGTGGAATATGAACTTATTTACCTCACACTCCACGAAAACCTTCGACATAAACTAGAGTTAGCTTAAGATGAGTTGCTTCAAGAGAAAATTAATTATTTAATCATCGTCTTTATAGCAAACCATAGTGGATCAACACAAAACTTAAGTTATCTAGTAAATCCTCCATCCAAATGGCCTTTCATTTTAATCAAATTCCTATTATATTTATTTAACTACAATATACTAAAAATTAATGAAACAAGAGTGTTCACATTTCCATGTCATTTTGTATGTTTAAAAAAATAATAAAGATTAGTAAAATGGAACTTAAAAGCAAAATGTAGCAGTAAGAAAATAAGATGGAAAATAAAAGCTACTTAAGACGAAAAGCAAAAGAATTTAATTGTTTTTATTAGCATATTTGGGCTGTAAATATAAATTATATATTACTTCTGCTGAGTGTCCAATTGATGGATATTTATTAGATAAACTTATCATGAAATATGATATGAGTTTAAAAAATTCCTAACAATAAATAACAGTGGTTTTATTCGGTTTTTGCGCCTGTAAAACCATTTTTTTTTAAACAAAGCCTACAGTAAGAATAATTTATAAGAACAAAAAATGATTAAACCTAACTGTACATATTATTCAATAAAAAATGTAGCTATATTCTGATATTTTCAGTAAAGGAAACTACTGTTGGATTTAAAAATAAATAATTAGTGTGAGGAATTTGCGGAAGATTAAGCTATATCTTTTTCCAACCTGTTTCTCAAGGTCACTAGAGCTTCCCTTTCCTAATTTTGTAAAAACTGAATTCGTTAAATTTCCAAAAGCAAGTAACATTTGAAACCAGGCAAAAAATATCTGGCCAAATCTGAGCACTTATGGTATTACCTACGAATATATTTCTTATCAATAAAAAAATTATAATAATTTAATTTGGATCGTCTACTTTCTCTTGGCTTTTCCTAGAAAAATACTACCAATTTAAGTGATTTTTATCTTCAAGACAGACCACAAAGGCTTGTATGAATCCCAAATACAAAGGATGGGGGGCGGGTTTTTAGATGTTTAACCCGTTGTTTTCTCAGCTCCGCGAACAATGTCCTAGTATAAAAACATGAGGATAGTGCATTCACGGCATTTTTTACATAGGACCTGCAGTTTATGGGGATATTCTAGTCTAGAAAGTTAAAAAAAAACGATTTTTTTTTCATATTTCGATAGTTTAGATATTCAAGAATATCTCCTTAAAAGGATTTTTTGAAATTCAAATTATTTTAAAAGGTATAGCTAAAGTTGTTTCACGCAATGAAGCTAGACTCAAAATTGTGAGTTTTAGGCTTTTAGTGCTCCAAAAGAAGGAAGAAGTGCTCGTATTTCGGAATTGAATTTAATAAAAGAGTAAAAGCAAGTTATATACACTGTTCTAGCTGTCAGACTAGCTAAAACTTAACTTAAACGCGTTTCCCGAAACCATTTTTTCCGAAACGTTTGTCACAAAATCTTACGTTCTTATTAAACGATGAAAAGTTAGAATAAATTTTCTTTATATATCCCTCTATAGCAGGAACTAACAAAAAATAGAAATTTTCAAATTTTACTATTTTTACAAATATAAAAAGTTAAAAAATAACTGAAAAAAACTTTTTCTTTGAGAAACCGGCATTTTGCTTTTTTAATTTTTCTTGGTTCCTGCCATAATGGCATTTGTGCTGATAAAGAATCTACCATTTTTTAATTTTTCAGATGATCAAAAGAGAGGGAATCGTGGCAAGATGGACACGCTCTTTTTTTGCCCTTCTACTTCAACAGCGTGTAATTTTGTAAAATATGTTTTTTTCTTTTTGATTTTTTGTGAATTCCTAAAATAAAATAAATTAATGATAAAAAAATAGGTAGCGAAAATATTAAGTGTTTTTTTTTATCGACCGTCAAAAAACGCCCGAAATTCGAGCTTCTAGACTAGCATAACCCCCTTAACGCAGATTCCGAAATAATACATCTCAAACTGTAAATCCGCAAATTCCTCAAAACCCTCCAACACAAATCTACGGGGGCCTATCTAAGTTATCAAGCACACGAGTTAACCTAAAGCAGCTAGTGAGGCTAAAAGGGGGGGAGCAGGCACTTGTCGATGCCCACCTCCTGAGCCGCCGGCCGCCGCGTGCTGCGAGGCGGCGCCGCTGCCGCCGGCTGCTCCGGCGCTGCTCGTGCCGCCGCTGTCAAGCGAGTTGGTCAAAGACGCACCGAATTTCAGCTGGGCCTCGGTCGCGTCCATCACAGTCAGTAGCCAGTCCCAGGTGGGCTTCAGGCGGAATTCCAGATAAATCTACAGAAAAATGATAAAAGATATTATTAAAATTGTTTTAAAAAGTTTTGTAATGTTTTTATTGCTTCTTTTTTACAAATTGTTAGATCTTACCTGTACATTACAAACATCATCCTGCGATACCGCCATTGAAGCAGCAGGAGGAATACCAGAAGTACTACTGGACATTGTGGCAAGCAAATCAGCAATCTGTCTAACAACAATACCTAAAAGGAATCAATAAATAGTCAAAATAAATTATCTTTTTAGTATAAATAGGTTTATTTATTTAATCTAGAATCCGAATTGGAGACAACCTTCACCCATCTGCCAACTGGATGAAAATTAGTTTCTCCAATTAGTTTTTCTTTTTACCTGGATGACGTAACTACAAATGGGTATAATTCCGACTTTATCTTATTAATTTAAAATCGAAATTATACCCATGTGTAATGACGTCATTTTTATTCATCTTTGTTAATATATACCAAACTGCAGTGACAATAAACTTTCTTCCAAGTAAAAAACTGCAAAAACGACAATTACAACATGTGTAAAAAATATAATAATTTATTCTATGTATGCCAGAAAAGAATATGTAACATTGGCAACAATAAGACAAAAGTTCAAAAAAGAAATTGAATATTTTGAATTTTCCATCAACTCCTGGATGAGATGGATCATGCGTTTGTTCATTATTCATGATTAATCATAATAAATGCTAATTTTTATTAATTTTGTAAATAAATAAATACTACAAGATTATTTTTATTTTTTAATAATAGTGTGTAGAGGAATGTAAAAATTATAATAAACTGCTAAATCATCATTTGTTTATTTCTGAAGGTATAAAAAACATAACTATTTTTTTAACGTGATAGTAAATTTTCTAACCTATTATTGATTGAAAAAGATATATAATCATATATTTACGCATACGTTTTTTTCACCTGGATGATGTAACTACAAATGGGTATATTTCTGACTTTACATTAGCATGTATACCTTCCACCAATTTTTCTCCTTCTCGAAGTTAATAATAAAGCTGATAGAATTTTTTAAATTAAAACAAAATTAAACTTTAAAGCCTGGCAGCCTGGTTGACCGAAATTTTGCATTCAATTCTATACCACCAGGTTTGCAATACAATTATCTTTATTTTGATATAAAATTTATTTGGTAAGCAGATGGGTGCAAATTACAAGATTCACTTCAAAATTTGAAAACCCAATGCTTCCATATTCTTTAGGCCTATACTTTTGAATGAGATTTAATTTTTTAGTAAGCAGATGTGTGAAAGGAAAAAACTATGGTAACTAAAATTTAACATAGCTTTGACCATAATTTTTTAGGCAACCCATTGGCAATACTTTTATTAACATAATATATTTGATTAAAAATAGTTTTGATCCGGTTGGCAGATGGGTAAGGGTCGTCTCTAATTTGAGCCCCTAAAATCTGTTTTACACATTCAAGTAATTGATCAGAAACTTGTTTAAATAGTTAATGAAGAAATAGAAAATATTTCATTGCTTTTACACTTTTTAAGCTATTGGTCAACATTTATTTTTAATTTTAAATTTTTTACCAAATAAAAACTGGAAAGTCGGAACAAACAGCTGTTTTGACATTTAGCGCCCACAAGGATGAATGTTGGTATGGTACGTTTCACAATAATTCGTTGACAAACTCCAAACGACTGATGAACTAGGACGAAAAGACTCTGCTTTATATTCAATACCTGCAATTTGCCTATAATCTACGTAATATACCAAAAAGTAGGTACAATAATAAATAAAGAAAATTTTAAGTCCGGACCTACATGCGGGTACCCAAAGTATATTGAGATTTACGTCTAACAGTAACAGGTAAAACGAGAAATCAACGAATTATTGTGGAACGTACTGTAACCATGACTGACAAAAAGTTACTAAAATCTACTAAAAAATTGATGACAAATAAAACAAGTCCTAAGTTTTTCAAGTATATAGTTGATCAATAAATTGGAAATAATTCTGACTACCTTACACTTGCCAAGTCACTTTAAAAAGTACTTGTTTAACTAATTGATCAAGAACTTGTCATGTGTGAAATCCGCTAAACTAATTGTAGTCCTTGCTACAGCAACAAAGTTTAACTTTAATTTAAAAAGTACTTGTTTAACTAATTGATCAAGAACTTGTCATGTGTGAAATCCGCTAAACTAATTGTAGTCCTTGCTACAGCAACAAAGTTTAACTTTAACTTACCAAAAGCTCTGGCCAAACAACTGGCAGTTGTAGCCATCGTAATGGGCTCGGAACTGGCGGCCACCGCTGTGCTCCCCGTCGTCGATCTCCTCAGCGAACTAGGATCGATAAACACGAGATTCGAGCCGTTGGCGAGTCGTACTCCGGTCGAACGGTTCGATTCCCTCGATCGGATTGCCCATTGCATGTTCTGCGGCGCCAGGTTGGAGCGCTGTCCTGAACCGCCGGCGGCAGTGCTGTAACGGCTTCTTTTGTGAAATGAAGAATTCAAAAAGAAGGATGAGAAACACAAGACATAGATTGACTACCAGTTGAACAATATAATTGGCGTTAAAAAACAAATAGAAACATTAAGAGATTTGAAAATTAATAATTTTAATATTATTTATTGAAAGAGAAAAACGACATTTTTTAAATTTGAAATGAAACAGTAGGTCTCGATATTGAAAAGATTAACGATCAATGCGACTGCATTGGCGATAACACAACATAACATGTGCCGGTAGTACATCTTATCAATAACACTAAAATCTTGGACTTCAAATGTATTTATTTGTTCAATAATACACAACGTTTAGTGATGTATCTCTAACCGTTTTCAACTGATAACTAAAAACTATTCTTAAAAGCTACGACTTATATACTATCCCTTGTTCACCGAAGCTTGACAGATTTTTCACCGTTCAGCAACGGCTGCCAGGTATTTGGAATGTCGATACTAGGCTTGCTAAATACATTTTGGTTGTTTACAATAATTATTACAGCTTTTTCAATTTTCTTTTCTTCTAGCGGGTTTTTTAATAAATAATTTTTGCTTCCGACCATTGTATGCGGTATTGTTTTGACCATGCGTGTTTGGCAATCCCTGATTTCGATGTTTCACCTCGTTCCGTATGTTTTTTAACTCTAATTTCGAGTGGTCTTTTTATTTCCCCGATGTATACCTTACCACATTCACAGGGATTTTGAAGGATACATTAATTTTTTTCCTAAATCCCAAACCACTCTAAGAAGAATTCTTACCAAGACCAGACCGGACCACAATGTTTCAAAAAATGACTGTATCTCCAAATTCCCTTTGAATGTGGTGAGGTATACATCGGGAAAAAAAAGAACCACTCAAAATTAGAGTTAAAGAACACAAAAAACATACGGAACGAGGTGAAACGTCGAGAATAGTTTTTAGTTATTCCTTTAAAACGGTTGTATCATTTAAAAAATAAAGACAATGGAAGTGCAAGATTTTAGTGTTATTGAAACCATAACATTGTCTAACACTTTCAGAGAAACACAGAACATCTTATGTTGTGGGCATTCGGCTTCTGTCTGCATTTTAAACAGTAACTTTGCGTCCTACATTTTTTACATTATTTCTTGTTTCAGAGTTATTTGTTCGCTTTATTTAGTTTTGATTGAATTCAACGTTTTTATTATTTGTTTAGTATGTTTTAATTTTATATGGAACCAATTCGAATAATTCCTGTAGAACACAAAACCGGAAAAATACTAAAAAAAACTGTAAATTTTACTATACAACTGGACAGTTCTAAGAACATGCAACATAGACTACTGGAAGGGAAGATATTTATTTTAAATTTAGATAAGAACTTGCTTTGTGAATGAGAATTTTATATTCTTTACACAATAAAGCTATATTTGATTAGATTTGATATATGTGATGATGGTATATTTTGTCTTCAAAGGTGTTTTTGCAGTTTGAAACATTTTCCTTGCTGCAGATTTTTGTATACCTGCGACGCGCACTTTTAGGTTTTTAAAAATTACTTTCTTGCAGCTGCCCGGCTATTTTGGTAAATATTTTAGTAATCTTTTAGGTACCAACTTAACACAATAGGGCGTCGAGCGTTAGTTAAAATATATTAATGAATAATAACTGAAAAAATTATTTATGCATTCATTTTATACTTAAGAATTTCAAAAATAATTAAATAAGTTGTTTAAAAATTTTAGTAAACCTTATTTTTAAAACAATTGGCAGCAATAAATTTTAACCCCTAACAATTTAAAAAAAACGCATTCTAGAAAAATGCCAAGAGGAAAGTTTCAAACTGTAAAAATACTTTAACATAGAAAAAAATATTTTTAAAATTATTTTGTTTTGCCATTATACTCTTAAAAATATTTAAGTTTAACATATAAGATTCAACTAAAATGACTTTACATTTTTCCTTATAATACAAAAATTCCAATCCTACCTTCGTCTTTCAAGTTGCTCGTCATTAATATAATCCTCATTATCTGGTTCATCAGTTCCGGCTTCGCTTTCCTCTTCTTCCTGCTGACTGGATTCGCCACTCTCGTCTTCAGGAAACAACAGCATACCTCCTAATAAGTTATGTATAGTGCCAAAAATACGAAGGATAAGGATATTTGTCACAATACGTAGATTATAGTCATCGTACTTACAATAGCCATGGTTTTATTGCCAAAATTGTTATTATGACGAAATTTTGTAATAGCAATTTTGTTATGTCATCTACTTAAAATCGTCTTATATCATAAAAATCCTAAAAACATTTGGACTAATCCGCCAGACATACAATACTTTATGTGTCAGATTTTAATTTACATACTGAAAATTATGCCTTTACGGACAACAAATTGAAACAAATATCCTTATATTTTACAGAAAAATATTTAATTGTAGCAATTTTTTTATTTTTTATGTTTGTTATAAATAAAAGCATACCTGTATCACTTCCAGCAGTGGCTCCAGTTTGAACAGACCTTTGAGCACTTGCAGCATCTTGATTGCTATGGTTATCGTCGCTATCGCTCTCAGTTTCTGCCAATAGATCTAGTTCTGGATCAGATTCTTCACCCTACAAACAACAAATGTAAAAAATTCCACTCATAGAAAACGAGAATGTTCATCTATTCTACCACTGATCAAGTGTCAATTTATACCAAGTTACTAGTCTTAAATAGAAATTAAAATGATCTCTTTTGGTTATCAAGATCTATTTATAAACTAGGCCCGATCTTCTAGCACTGATATTTTTCCTTACCTGCAAGCGGTTTTCCTGCTGGTCAGCAGGTGCTTCCTGATTTTCACTCTCTGCCAAAGACGAAGCTTGACCAACCAAACTGAGATCGCGATCAGCAGGATTGTCTTCATGTTCTGAAGCCGCGTCGTCATCATTATCAATAGCCATACCAACTAAAAAAAAAAAATATATATATATATATATATATATATATATATATATATATATATATATATATATATATATATATATATATAAACTACCGTCTGACCTAAAAGTAAGAACATCATGATATAACTTTTCTTTTACTTACTTTCTGAATCAACAATGTTTAATAATTCTCTGGCGGTTTGAGACCTACGGATGGAGTCGCTCAAATATTGAAACGAATCTGTAGAACTCTGACCACTACTCTGTCTAGAAGTACTTGGAGCTAAAGGATCTACTAGGAATAACTCCTCAGAGCCCTAAAAAGTAGTTAAAATCAGCTAATAACTTCAAACAACAAAATGCGATGTTAAAAGAGATGTTTAAATGTCTTAAGGTAATACAATTATTATCTTTTAAAGCTTACGTTCAGCACATCGCTGGGTGAAGTCGCTAAAGAAAACGGCGCTGTTGGTCTAGCCACACCCAACCTAACTGGTGCTATGAGCGAATCGGCCGTTTCGCATAACTCTTCAATGGCTAATTTACTTAAAGACTGGAAAATTCGTTTGCATTTGATAAGAGGTTGGTTTTGATTACTTAGCGGTCTTCTTTTCACCGAGGTAGGTGCCATTTCAATGCTGAAGATGACAAATATTCTGACAACTGAACGGACGAATCTTCTTGCAACAAATCTAAAAAAAATTTAAACTAAGAGTTTTTCAAGCAAGTACTTAGTTGATTAGTGGTTATATAAGGTTTTGGTTTTCTTACCTTATATAACTTTGCTTATTCAAAAAACAACTATTTTTTTTGTACTTACCTAGCAAATTCAGCATGTTTCTTGTCAAGATTCTTCATCTCCTTAATCAAAGTCTCGACCAAAATATCAGTGGACATCTGGCACTTAACCAGGAAGCAATGGGTGAACTTATCAAGTAAAGTAGTTCCGGATTGTCCAGAAACATACGGCTGATCGGCAAACTGCAAATCATTCGGTTCCCTAGTTCCAGACATGATCATACTCTTGACAGCTTTCCAATCCTGATAACAGACACTCTAACGCTCTACGACTAAACCTGGGTGGTTCCAGATCGTGTTCCGGCATGTCAGACTCGATATCGGAAGAGGGAGTTTTATTTCTAGAGTTAGTACGCGGTCTCGACTTGCTAAACTGCCTCTGTTCTTGGTTCTGCCTTCCCACAGTCTGCACCAAAAAGAGCAGTATGCTTTCCCCGCGAGAATTCGGTAGACAAACGAGGTTAGTTTCTTTCACGAGCCTACTCAACAATTCATATCTGACAGATTGATTGCCCATAATCAACGCTTTGCACTTGCATTTTTCCCAACAGTCACAGTAAGCTGTAGGCGAGGTTCTCTTCAATTTACAGTCATGTCCTTTGTGGCAGACTCTGGCGCACTCAGTGCAACAACACAGGGTTCCGTCAAGCCACATGTTCTACATTCAAATATGTCCTGATTAATATGTTCAGCCCCAGTCCAGGTGAAGCTGCAAGTGTCGTTGCAACAGAGAACATGCAACGGGGAATGGTCAGGATTGGAACCTTTGGGGAAAATCATTTCTTCTCTTTCTTGCGCCGTTCCGAGTTTAGTTATTCTCTCGAAAATCTCTAAGGCGGCCGGATAGCTGCGTGATGACACCGCAAGCATGAAAGGCGTCTGTCCTTGAGCATCTTTGGCACACAGCAATTCAATTAGATGACTCTCGATAGTGGTAGATTCATATAACAGAGCGTGAAGGATCTGCATGGCATTTGAACGTCTTTCGGAAGGATCGACGATATTGCCGGACATGCTGTGATTCTGACTGCTGCCTTTGTTTGCTGCGCTACTTCCTAGGCTCATATACTATCTTCATCTCCTGATAATATAAAAGAATATTAACAAGTATGTAAGGACCAAGAGTTACCAAAACTAGCTAACAATACAATTTTATTCTGTTGTAATATTTAAGAGAACTAAAAAAAAGGTGTAAATTTGTCCAAAAAATATATATAATCTTACCTGATGCCACATCAAACGATTCCGGCGGCCAACTCTGCGTAGGAATTGGGTCTTCTTGAATAAACTGATCGTCGTTATCCTTATTAGAAGTTGGAGTGCACATATTAACGACTGCATGGAAAATATTTCTATTTCCGTCACATCTCTCCGTCAGAATAGAGGCCTATGATATTTACTTTACTGTCTTGATCCAACTGAGCCAACACTTGTCTTACAGCTTCGTGTCGCATCTCAGTATCTTGGGCATCAACAGCTGTTGTTCCAGAGCAAACACTACTATGGCCACTTGGTTTTTCATATTAAGACTTGTGCCGATAGAGACATGGTAGAAGCAGCCACGCACTTCACTGGAGGCAGGTCTAAGAACTGTGGATCACGAATAGCGTCCGCGCAGTCTTTAGCCAGCGGGTAGATGGTGTTGTTACCATCGCGTAGAATAAGAACTGTTTCATTGCTCTAAAAGATCAAGTAAGTTTTTAGATTAAATGAGTATGTGCAGATATTCTAATTTTATTTGGAATTATAAACGACTGTTTGATTTCACATTAAGAAGTTAATTAAAAGTAAATCTTTTTCTATACATAATGGCTTGCTTACCTCGCCTGCACAAGTTAAGTTTATCAATGAAGGATAGAGCCCCATAAAGGCGGCGGTGTCGCTGGGAAAAGGGTTATCTTGCTCGACTCTGCCGCTGCTGATATTGAAAATGGTGTAGCTCAACTTTGTGCCATTCCTTACTATGGCGTGTACACCTTGGCCATCTACAGCTACTGTTAAGATCTGCCCAACGTTTTCTGATATTTGAACCCTTCTGGGTGTACGCTGGAAACAGTCTGGAACTCTTGAGTTTGAGCTCGATTTTATTACCTAAAAAAACACAATTTTATGAGTAAAACTGCATGAACCTTTAGTTTGACGGCGTCAAGATAAAATATTTTCCCGACGTTTCGATGCACGATGTAAGAGTCATCTTTAAAGATGTAATCCCATGAAATAAGAACACTGAATGATTAAGTTAAGATGCTGCGTAAAACTGAATAATATACATTAGTCAACTTAATTTCAAAAACTTCATACTCTTACCTGTAAATCGTCTTTTCTCATCAGCCGACAATCCTGGAAAATATCGTCCAGATCCTTAGAACTATCCTTCTCGCGGGGATGAGCGGAAGGGAAGCGTACGGCGGCGAAAGCGCCATCTACTTTAATACTCGGCCAGTGGGGACGTTTCGAACGTCTTCAACAAAGATGACGTCGCGAAGATGCCACTCTTCTTCGTCTTTTCGGGTGTCGTTATTAATGTCGGACACTGTGACGACAAGCTTTTTCTGTCGTTCTATATAAAAAAAAGTAGGAGTAAAAAAATAATAATGATCAATTTTCAATAGTGCATTTTAAATATTTTTTTCTAGTTTAAAAATACTATTTGTACTCAGAAAACTTACTGTGACTTGTACTGCCTGTATCACTGCAAGTACTGGAAGCAGGTGACGGTGGTGGAGGCATATCTAATCTGTCGGTATTTTCTTTAGTACTGGAGCTTTTTGAGCTGGATGCTGAAACCAAATCAACATATAAAGAAATAATCAATATAAGAATTGAAATAAAATAAAAGAAAGTTAAAAAACACCTATGGCTGATATTAAATATGGATTAGTTTGGAAAATATATAAGTCACAAGATGATAAAAATGTGTTCTCACATATTTTTATGTCAATAATAAACAGAAATGTACTTACATTCGGTAATAGCATCATCAGTCCTCTTGCTGGTTGTCCCTTTCTTAATTGCATCTAAGAATAGTGGAAAAATTTAGGATTATTAAGTCACTAATATAAAACAAAACTTTATTATACAAGATAAAATTAAAAGATTAGCCAAAAAAAAAGTCATAAAAAAAAGATTAGAGACCTAACAAAATGAGGTGAACAACTAAATGGACCACAACCACAAATAAATTGGGGCTTAATTTTTTTTTTTTAAGATTTATCTACTTGTTTTTATTGCACTTATTTTACTTTAGATTTATTCCTTCTACAACAAATAATTTACTTACATAATCCAGAGCCACTCGATCCAGCTCTATCTTCTCTATTAGATTTATCGGCGGTAGTTTGTGTCTGAACATTCATTATCTTAAAGGTACAGGTATCACTTAGTGTCCAGGCTGCATTCTGCAACTGTCCCATTTTTGGTACACCAGCGGCAACGGTAAAACCTAAAACCCAAAATATAATTAAAAAAAGATTCAACAAAAAGTATACATTATATAGAAAAATATGAATTTAAGTTTCTTGTTCAAAATGGAAGGGATTTAAAAAATAATCACACAAAGGTATTTTAATGATAGTCAAACTACAAGATAAGAATAATGCATTCAATTTACTGTCTAATATAACAGTACCTACAAAGCCCTATAAATATCTCATGCAATTAACCATTCGACAAGAACCACAACTTGATAATTTCATAATGTTTATATGAAAAATGCTATTTCATAGCCTTGAACATTATCTCCAGAGTAACACACACAGTTAAAAAAGCAAAGGTAAAGTTTTACATAATTATTAACAATTTTTTTCCTCTAAATGTCAAAATAGCTTACCTATAGCACCTGGTTGATACATGGGACTGTTTTTCATGCAAACTTGAGACCCAGCGACAATTTCAGATTGGTTTGTAGATGGACGTTGTTTTCGACATTTTGTTCTGTATTTCTCCCATAGACGTTTTCTTTGAACGAAGGGTAATACTCCCCTAATAACAATTAAGAAAATCATACATTATTAAAACACCACAAAAACAAACTAATGAAAGTAGAAAATATTTTAATTTCCTGGATGTCACTGCTGTTAACTCATTTTTTACTTACCACCAATATAAAGCTCCACTTTCCAATTTAGCTACTGTGTACAAGGGACACGTGTGCAGCGCCACAATCTTGTCATTTTGGAACTCGCTGTAGGCCTGAGCCGCGTGCTCCAACTTACTAGCGGCGGGAGCGAGAAGTTCATCCAGCCACGTTGCCACTTTCCCGGATTCACTGGCAACTGAGCATCGAGTAGAACATGCAGAGAGGTGAACGATTTTCTCGCTGGTAAGATTTAGGGGGATCGTTTTCGGGTGATGAATATTTGGATTCTAAAATAAAAACCAAGCATTATTATAATTTTTAATATGGTTTTTGCCAATTATCTTTAAATTAATTCGCAGTAGACACATTTTTTTATAGTAATTATATTTAATCGGTGTAAAGCTACTGCCCGAGTAGTTCTACTGCACAAGGTTAGCAATCCAACATTGCCCCTAAAAATGTTTTACACTAATTTCAAAAACAAATAGAAGAGTTATAGGTTTTAAACAAATGTTTTCAGTAATATAAATAATAACCTAAAGAAAATCACACCAAATGATTCAAAAACTTTTATTAAGAATTCAATTTATACCTCAGGATGTTTATAGGGTTCATGTTCATTCCATTTCCACTGATACAGTTGTCCATTAGTAGAAAGAGCGATCAATTCGCTGTATAGAGTGGCAATTTGGTTAAATTTTGGCGCCGGTTCAGGCCAGAATTCTAGGTCATCTGAAATCCATAATGGGCATGCACTGTCCTTTTTCTTGTGATCTAAAAAGCAAACAATAATTTGTGTAAAATAACGAATTTTCTTGTTTCATTTAAGAAATACTAATTATTTATTATCTTCTAAAACCTCACCAGAATCTTTTTCATAAGGACTTTCCCTAAGAGCAGTTTCCAACCATTTGCGCGGACCAAAATATTGTCTCTCTCGCCACCTGGAAAAATTTTCTCTGTCTCTATCGGGCCCACTGCCACCGCCACCACCTGGAGGGGCGTCTCTGTCTGGTAAACGACCCGCGCTGCGCCCACCACTACCACGACTGAAAAGAAAAACATGAAACTTAAATAAAAATGCAATAAAATAATGGTGACTGGAGGGTTAACTAGCATTTTAATTTGTGTTAAAGAATCTCTACTTTTGCCACTTACTTTCTAATTCCAGCATATCCGAACATATCTTCGGAAAACATGGCGTCTGCATCTATAATAACGGAGTGGTCCGAATGGAATCCCCCATCCAAAAGGGAAATCAGGTCTTCCGGAACGTAAGAATCCGCCGCGTCATCTCCTTCTTCACCTTCCTCGTCATCCCGAGAAAGAAGGTTGTTTACTGCTAAGTTAACGTCTAAGTTAGTTCTCTGTAACACAGAAAAAAAAGGTAAATAACCTATCAATAAATTTAGGCCCACTGACAAGAAACTCAATATCCACACAAATTGTATTCTTTTTGATGACGAAACAGATAATTGTTTCTAATCAATTACAATTATTGTCATTTCAACTGAAATTATAACAAAAAAACAAAATTTACCTGTAATTCTCTTATAATTAGATTCCGGCTTTTTCCTTGCAACACCACTTGGGCCTGCGACACCAACTCTTCCGGTACGTACGGGGCGGGAACAGTTACCATGGGTCTCCCGCTGCCCGAAGTTGAAGTCCCTATAATGACGGGCGCGCCCCGGCTACCTAATGGTACATGAGGAAAAGAGGGTTGATATTTGGGTTGCAATACTGTGTAAAAAAATAAAGAATAATCATTTTGCGCCTTGACTCCACAGGGAGTTTTTAAGACACAAGTAGACGTGTTGCGCTTCAACGCGGCTCTAGGAATTTTAATGTTTAATACACTGTTACAAAAAATCACTTTATAGACCAAGCTTTATCCGTTTTTGGTTGGATGTACAAGGTGGTAGGCATGTTTTAGAAAAATGTATATAAAAGGAATTAAGATGTGCTTCCTCTCAAAAGATCTGGAATATTGAATAATTGAAATTATGATCTTCTCCTACTTTAATCATTCATAAATTTGTAAATTTTGCCTATAGAGAAAAATTGTAGTGAGAGAAAAGTTTTATAATTAAAGGGGGTGTGTAAACATTTGCCCATCACATTCATGACAATTCAAATTTTTAATGTGAGACATTTTATTTTAATCAGAATGGCAAGTACAAAAAAAAACCTTTACACTTGCTATTTTTGAATTTTTGCCATTTTACACGTGTTTTGATCTTTTAAAAAATTTCGTGATGCACTCAACGCACCAAAATAAATAAATGCTAATTTATGAGCTTATTAAGTGTAATATTAAAGATAAAAAAATTATGTTGGTCCACAAAGCGCATCATACAAGTTTAAAAAACAACAGATAAAATAGCGTGTAAAATGAAAATGTAAATTTTGCAAATTGTCCATCCATCAATCCATATATGGACATTTGTTTTTTACATATCCTTGAAAAAATTAAATCTCTGCGAATTTTCAATAAAAAATTTTACTAAATATTTGGTTTGAAAGTACTCAGAAATATAAATAAAAATAAAACAATTTTTCCACATAAACCATGTGCAGAAAATTTTATGAAGATTTTTAAATGCTTAAAATTTTTAGTAAACATCAGAAAAAATTCAAATGCCTATTGAACCGATTTTAATACAAATTAGCAAATGTTTTTTCTGGCCAAATATGGAGTTTGCAAAGTAATCGAAAGAACTCATAAAATGCCATGCCAAAAGTTTTTTTTTAACTGCTATTTAGCAACAATTTTAATGCATTTTACGATTTTAAACCAATTCTTTTACTTTTCTCTATGACCATTACAAAGTTATAAGTAAATTTTCGGATCTTTCTGGAAGGAAGCAAATCTCATACATCCAACAATTCGTTTTTAACAACTAAAGCCTGGTCTATTTAAAGGTGTTAAAAATCCCCTTCCTCTCGATAAAAGCCAACAAAGCAAGGAGCCTCCCACTCAGTGTATAAAGAATACTGCGGAACATTGCGGGACACTGCAACGCATTGCAAGACACTGCAACGCATTGCAAGACACTGCAAAGCATTACAAGACCCTGCAGCATTAAAGCATTGTAATACACTGCATGGAATGGGGGACATTGCAAAATACTGCAAGACACTTCGAGACGCTCTGCAGTGCCTTAAAGAAAATTGGTACACATATTGCAGACAGTGAGAGACCCCTCGAAACAAAATGTAAAATAAAACATCCTTTTACCCGACTTACCACTATTAGCAGTGCCACCTCGACTGCTTCTCTGTCCTGGAATCAATCTAGTGTTGGCCCTTGTCCTGCAGCCCCGTCCATTTCCAGCCGGCTTGCCGCCTGCACCTCCACCAGAACCGGACCCGCCGCCCGAACCGCCTCCGCCAGCTCCGCCCGAGCTGCGCAACAACCAAGATCTTTGGTTGTGTGGTAAAGGTTATGGGTTAGGAATAATTGTGTGTGAGTCATTTAAGTCTGGGCTTGAGTTAAATGCACAGTTATTAAGGTAATGCAAAAAATAATACGACTGTGAAGCTCTTGGTTATCAAACCACCTTAATAACTGGTGCAATTAACTCAAGATATTATGTTTTAGATAACAGAAAATGTTCTCAAATGCGGACTTATTAAATGCATTGTTCATTTTAAAAGCAATCCAATAATTAGTACAGAAGCTTTGCATTTTTAAAAAGTAATTCAAACTATGTTTACATTCAATTCTTTTTTCTGGTTAGCGTTGTTATTAAAAAATACAACCTCGCCGTCTTTATTATTAAAATGAAGAAAAACTACACCAATTTCTTAAAATTTTTTTGTCAAACTAAATAACATACGACAGGAATAATCTAAATGTAACGTCTGTTGTAGTTAATATTTGTTTTATCATTTGGAACTTATTATTCCATAGAGTATAGACATATATGAATCTTGAATAACCTTTAAAAATACCACATTTAAGTTTATTTATCTAACTATCTAAATGTTACTATTTTTTTAGACATTCATTAATTCATAAAATGAATATCATGTATATCAAAATGAAACTTATTTTATGCCACCTAAACATATGCAAAAATCCCAGATCTTAAAACGCATTTAAATTGCACTGTTGTAAAAAATGTACATTTTTACAACAGTAATTTAAATGTTGTGCAATTAGTGAAGCTAAAACTCTATAAGTATATAATAATATGACATAAAGCTAAAATCTTTATATATTATTTTTACAATTAAAGTGTTATTAAAGGCAGGGTTGAAAAAAATCACGATTTTTTTGATTTTTTAAATATTTTTGCATAAAAAACTTAAGTTATTGTTTTTAACACTTTATTCTTCCAGGTACTAATGTTAATTTAGATATTTATTGCCCAAAATCGTCAATACTATAGAATTTATTTATACAAAATGCAACTTTTTATCGAAAAATCCAGCAAACCTTAAGGAAAAACTGGTACTAGAGCCATATGCAAAAAATGCAGAGTTGAAATGCAAGGTTTTCTTGACAGAATGAAAAATCAATTAATCCCAAAAAAGTCCCACAGAACAAAAACAAATTTGAAAGTATAATAAAGAAAAGAATATTAAAAATTTATATATTATATATTTATATAAATATATAAAGATGAGCTGAAGATTACTTTAAATTATTAAACCCACCTCTACTGCAATAGAAAGAGTACAAGAAAACGATGCCAGTCATTTTGATGCTGTAGAACAATTTAAAAATAATAAAAAACCCTTTCGAAGCAACTGATTTTAACTTAAGACAGGTATTAAAAGGGTACAAACATGAGAGGTTTAAAGTGAGTGGGTATAAATTCAGAAAAATGTACAATCGCATCAACATTAACAGAGAAAAAAACCCTTGTCCTAAAAACGGTAAAATATTTTATGCAGATAGTGATTTATTACCATTGATTGTAAAATATCCTGCCAGGTTTAAAAAAGATATTCTCAAAAATATAGAACCCTTAGACTGGTGGAAGATTTTTTTTGCCTTAAAAATTGCATTTTAAAAATCTTAATTTTAATCATGATTTAAATTTTAAAAAATCAGATAATTTAAACACTTTCAACCCTGGTTAAAAACAAACATATAATCTAACTTCACAATATTTAAATATTTAATTTCTATACATTTAGGTACCCCAAACAAAGGGAAAGTTATTTTACAATCAAAAATTTGATGAATTTAAGCAAATCACTATTTTTATACATTCCTCAAACTGCTTCTGATTATCTGCAAAAGCATTACAGTTAAACCAGCAGGTCACTGTGTAATTAGTGTCATAAAAATGATATAAATAAAACTGGTTTTGGTTATTATTTTTAGTATCTTGTATTGATAAATAATTGCTAAAATTGGTAATTATATAAAATCTGTAAAAGATATTGGTCAAAAAATTACATTACCTTTTCGCGATTTTAAATAAAACGAGACTAAAAAAGGCATACAAGAATTTCTGGAAATCCTTGTATGCAGTAAAAAATATTACTTATTTTTTTATTTAAAACCAAAAAGCACAATATCTCACATAATTGCGCATGTTTCCAAGCAAGGCAAGAGGTAAGACGATTACATTACTAAATGACTAGAGACTTAACAAATTTTGCCTCATTTCATATTTTTATTTTAGTGCAAAGCCCAAAATTAAAAAAAAAGTACTCCATTTTCAGACAAGACCTTGCATAAATTATAGACATCTTGTTTCTATGTAAACTAAACTTACTGTTTATTTAGCTTAACTAATTATTTGACAAGACAAGCAAGTTTAAAAATAAATTTATCAAAAACTGCGTGATTTATAAATAATTTTTAAATATATTCTTTATGTGAAAATACAAATGCAAGGTATACTATTTACTTAAACCCGAATGATGCATACATACTTGAACAGAAATAACAAGCTGTTTATCTTACCTTTTGGAATCATTCTTGCTCAAATCTAGTCTATCAGAAAGAATATTGTAAGATACCCTACAAACACGTCCATCTTCTAACAACAAGGCAATGTATGTTGAACCGAGACATATTTTCTTAACGCCAACGCGAAGATTTGACAAAGCTGGGTGTAAGTTGTGTCCTAAACGATTAATTCTATCTGCAACTTCCTTTAACCTACAGAAAAAAGAAAAAAAATATTATTTTAGCTGTAACCAATAGCTTCTTGCAGTTGTAGCCTACTTGTTCTCTATTTTTTGTATATAGAGGATGTATAAAATATTCTAACAGTGTAATTATTTATCTTAAGTGCACATAAATCTAAAATTTTATTTTTTTTGTTACAATCTTGGACAAAAAAGAAAATGTTTTGTTCATTTAAAAGGGAAAATCGCGCGTTTAAGTGGGGCAAAACTCAAAGAAGGAATTTCCATTGAACCACTAATATTAGAACTTTTTAAAGACAAACATTTTCAAATTATTTGGAAGTGGAGTCCATTTTTGGCTATAAAAGAAAAATTAAGAATTCTTAAGTTTTTTTCTTTTTGTTTTTACGGCGCAATTATAATAAAAATAGCTTAACTATGAGAAGTTAAAATTTATATGATTTTTGGCCATTAAAAGTGCCGAAAATAATAAATTTTTAAGTTTTTCAATTAAATTTTCATGTTCTTACTTCTTAAGGATATCGTCGTATTTTTCTTTGAAAAGTACATAAAAAAACAAACATTTAAAAGAAAATATATCATTATCTCGATTTTTCTCTTTTTTTATGAGAAAAAGAAAATTTACAATTTAACGAGAAAAAAAATCTTCCAAACAATTACCTAGTTCGGTTGGTTCAACGACTTTTTTCTTGTTAAATTGTGAATTTTCTACTTCTCGTAAATTTTTCAATTGTTTGTTTTTCATTTACTTTTCAAAAGAAAAAAAATACAAAGATATCTTTAAGAAGCGAGAAAATAAAAAATTTGGTTGAAAAACTATAAAATTGACCATTTTCGCCACTTTTAATGGCTAAAAAGTCATATAAATTATTAATTCTCAGATTTGTGCTATTTTTTATCATAAATGCCCGTAAAAATGAATAGAATAAAAAAAAAATCTGATATCTTAGGTGGACCCCACTTTCAAATAATTACCTTAAGAAGCGAGAAAATGAAAATTTAGTTGAAAAACTTAAAAAATTACCATATTCGCCACTTTCAATGGCTAAAACGTCATATAAATTTTAACTTCTCATGGTTGAGCTATTATTTATCATAAATGCGCGTGAAAACGAACAGAATGAAAAAAGTCTGATATCTTAGGGTGGACCCCACTTCCAAATAATTACTAAATGAGGGTGTGGACTAGGGTTCATGATTTCTCGAGCTTATCAATTTCTCGGGTCTCGAGAATTCTCGAGGCTAATTTCTCGGGTCTTCTCGGGTTGTCGAGAAATTTACAAATTGCGTGTACTACACTTTGTAAACTTTGTGTATTATAGTGTTGCCAACCAATCTCGCTGAAAATTATCAATTTTTTTGTGAAAAAATCCCTAGAATTCCCTAGATCAAAATTAAATAAAAAAATAATTTACGAAATGACTTTATTGTCAGAAAAGTTCAAAAAATACATAAAAATAAAATCTCATGGTAACAATGGACATAGATAGCAAAATGAATCAACAAAAATAAAAGTTTCTAAAAAAAAAAAAAAAAACAATTTAAAAAATTCTTAAAATCAATCTTTTTTTTATAAAGGATTTTCTTTTTCATAAGACTTAAATGCTTTTCATTTAATGAATAATTTTGGCAGCAGTTTTCACTAGAAAGACGAATTAAACACACTGCATTTAATTCCTCACTGGATAATTAATTTCGCTTTTTATTTTTAACGTCGGTACGATTAAAAATACTCCTCAGTCTCGCATTACTGTGGAGCAAAAAATACACGAACTTGGCATTTCTTTTTTCCCTTAGTATTTTGTAGGCAACAAACACAAAATACGAAAGGGCAACAACATGCAGAGAGATGCTAAGTAGCAGTTGATCTGTAATTCCCGAAACCCGATACCACGAATTAACCCGTATTAGATTAATCAGCGCAACAAGAAGCAATTTTTGAAAAGATACAATGGTCAAACCATAACCCAGGGTATAAGGATTTAATAGGTACTTTAAAACAAACGGCAAAAGTTTACTTATTAACTTTCATGGCTCAAATTTAATTTTAACTTCTCATGGTTGAGCTATTTTTATCATAAATGCGCGTGAAAAGAACAGAATGCAAAAAAAGTCTGATTTCTGGGAATTCCAAATAATTACTAAATGAGGGTGTGGACTGCCTTTAACAGTGTATGCAGTAATTTTTTAGGTAACAAGAAATCAAATTTGGAGCCCCCTAGTTAGCGCGTTGCGACGTGGATATCGTTTTAGGGCGAAAGTTTTATATTTGAATTGTTTATAAATTATAATTATAAATGCTTGTAACTCTGTAAAAGTATCGTATAAAAAAATATTTGGCAGAAGTATTATTTAGGCATAAAGGGTTATTCTTATACCTAATAAAAAAAAAATATGTGCAAGAGACCTATTCAGTACATTACAGTAAATATAAAAGACCCAAAAACATAACAAAAAGCAACAAAAAATTCCAAGACTAGTGTTATTTATATATTTATTTTTACCCCATTCACTACAATAGAATAAAATATATTATATATTATATTTGGAGGTAATGCGCTTGAGTCACTGTACACTACTCTGAATGGGTCAAGTATTAAACAGGTGTGAAGTTCTTGGGGGTATTCCTGGATGCAAATTTCCAGTGGAATAAACAGGTGAACTATATAGTTTCGAAGATGTGCTCTACAATCTATGTAATTAGATATCTCCGAGATCAGGTAAATATTAATACTCTGCGAGGCTTTTACTTTGCATGTATTCAGTCTATTATTTCATACAGTATCATTTTTTGGTATAGATCGTCTGTCACAAATTCTTCTCGAGTGTTTGTAACTCAGAAAAGAGCAGTCAGAGCTATGTTAAGAATGGGTTTTAATGGGTTTAATCCTGTTGGGGTAGATTTAGAGAAATGAACATACTCACGGTTCCGTCACTGTTTATTTTTAATTGTGCCTTGTTCGCCAAAAATAATCCTCAGTATTTTAAGACAAATTCTGACTGAACTAAAGGCGAGGATGACCTTGTCATTCCGTCTTATAGTACTGCTTTGTTCGGTAAGGGTGCGATGATGAGCTGCATTAAGATCTTTGATGCCCTTCCAGGAGATATCAGAGGGATAAGAAGCATTACCACTTTTAAAATGAGTCTTAAAAATTATTTACTTAAAAAAGAGTATTACTCGGTAGACGAATACTTGTGATACTCTTTCTTGCCTGGTGGTTCTTGTCCTTCTGGTATGACTTTTTAAATTTATGATACCAAACCATTATTGATTATTGTTTTTTTTTCTATTTGGACTTGTTTGTCGATTAAAGATTAGTATTCCTGTGAACATGTTTATATATTTTTGTTTGTTGTAAATTATTTTTTGTTCCATTTTTTGTAGCTAGGATTAAGTTTTTTTAATTTTAATTTAGGGTTTTTTTACATTATTTTTATCTGTTTACTATGTACAATGACGTTGTCTATGTCCTTTTGGAATATTAATGACAATGAAAGCATTTTATTTTTTATTTTATTTATTTCTGGTGCATTTTTATTAAAAGTGATACTAACCTAATGGTGTTCTATAAACTAGAACTATACAGGTTTTAATTTTTAAATTTAAAAAAGTACTATTATTTACTAGTATTACAAGATGTTAAAAAATAATTCAATAAATTAATAATCATTATCTCTAACATTAAGACTTGTAACAAACGATGTACTAACACTGTGCAATTCCAAGAAATGTATATACCCAAACATGTACATAATTTATAAGCATTTTCTAGAAAAAACAAATTCTGGGAAGTTGAAAATAGCAAGTTAATGTAAATTTTGGAAAAGTTCGTAAAAACTAATAGAAACAAGAATGCATTTCAGTTTAGGTTTCAATTGGGGAAAAATATACCACCCCCATGTGCTCTTTATTCATAAAAGTAACAAATGGCCTCAAGAGAAAAACCTACTAGAACTGCTTTAAGTTCTGATGATTCTTAATAAGGCAAAACGAAGGTTGGGAAAAATAAACACCAAAAAAGTTAATATCAAAAAAGGCTAAAGTATGTTTATAAATTTTTCTATTAAAAAAAATAGTTTTAATCTGTTACATACATTAATTTAATTTAACTTTTCATGGCGAACATTGCTACAAAGATTACCCTCTATTCTCCCTAAATTTAAAGGGACTTATAAACTTAAAAAATCCTTTTTTAATTTACCGATTCACAAGAGAAAAGTTTATAAGTTTTATCCAGGTCCCTATCCCATAAAAATACTAGATATTTTCATTTTTAAATGTTTTTTGGGTAATTGTACATTAGTAGGACTCAACCTTATTCTGGATATAAATAATCAAAAAAAAGAGACATTAAAATTTTGTTTTATTTTACGCCGGATTTACGAATCTTTTAAGAATTTTTTAGACAATTTTTGGTGTTAATTTTTAATTGAAAAATAAAAAATGTGTATTTTTTGAGTTTTTCATCAATAATATGCATCCATTTAAGTTTGGCAATTTCTAGTGATTTTTTTTTATATTCTATGTGTAAAGACAGACAATTTCAAAAAAAAAAAGGGTCCGGTGTAGTTTAGCTCCATTCGATTTGAAAAAAATAAATATTACAGATGAAAAGAACACATTTTGTTTAGTAGATTTCCAAAAGAAAAAATCCGAAAAAATGCATTTTTGCAGAGAAAAATGAAATTAAAAGTCGAAAAAATACTATGTTTTTAGGTTAAGTAAAAGGTCAGAATTTGCGACGTTGTCGGATCAAAAAAAATTGTTCGACGGCGCATTTATGATAAAGAAATTTTACAATTTAATGAGGAAAACCTAACGACAACTAACCAAAACTAGGTAATAGTTTGAAAGTTGTTGTTGGTTAGTTCTGATTTGTTGTTTCTATAAAAAAAAACTTATTTCTGGTAAATTGGAAAAAAACAACCTTCAATAATAACAAATTATTAGAAAACATCTGGCAACATTGCTTTTCTAAGGAGGAAATCCTAAACAAAATGACACGTATCATCTCTTTCTGTAGGTATTCTTTCTCACTTTTTTCGTGTTGGTCAGCCATATTACTTTAGTATATTTTATATGGGAATAAAGAAATTATTTTATTTTGTGTTAATATGAGTGAAAAATTAATTTTTTCAGGCCCTATGTGTTTTATAATGGTGTAACAAATAACTGAAAAAAAAAATTATATCAAAATATTGCTGTTTAAAAATGGAGCTAAAGTTCACCGAAACCAAAAAAAAAAATTAACAAAACCTTGACATTTCCGATTTTTTTTATTATCGTTATATTTTTGATGAACTTGAACAAAAATATTTGACAACTTGAAAAATATTTAATTATGTTGATTTTACATCCCAAACAATTCTATTCGATTACTGTTTTTTTGTAAGTTTTTTATTAGAAATCAAATTGCTTTAATTTTATTTACAAATTTTGTTATAAAATCAGAATTATTAAAAAAATTTGCTGACATCATAACCTTGTATTATGGAATATTTTTTATTGTAATTAGTAATTAGCTCACATTTATCTTCTAATATAATAAACATTTCAGCGATACTACAATAATATATGAATATTTAAAGCAATACTGTGCAATAGTAGGTATGTTCATTTTACAGAAATAGTGTACACTATTTTACACCTTTTTTATGTAAGTACCCTTATGGAAGTGTAAAATAGGGTAAAATATATCTGAATAACAAACAGACACAGTATCGAGAGCCAAAAATGATATTTTTATACAAGGTTTTTTTTTTGAAAAAATTGTTGAACTATTTCAAAAATGAGTTTTTTGTATTATCAGAAATGAAAATTATGTAAAATTTTAATATATTTATAATGAAATTAAAAAAAAAAACCAGTTCTCTGCATTACATGTGCTTTTTATATCCTATTTGTTATCAATACTTTATCCTGTAAAGTAAACAATAGATAATTGTTTAAATTATTTTCAGACAAGATAAAATAAACAGGACATAAAATTCAGCATCTTTAAAGAATGATCAAGAAAAATCGAGAACAAAACTCAGTAAAAGCAAGAATATTATTAAACCATTCTTTTCAAAACAAAACATGTAAATATTTAATAATTTCAAATTATTAGGGAACGTCCATATGAGAAAATTTGTATACATTATATGTCAGACATTGGAATATTTCACTTTGCGAAGAAACTCCAGAAACTTTACAACGCAGTTTAATGTCCCAGAAAAATCCCTGGAAAGAGGGACAAAGAAAGTCATGCTAATGGAATTTTAATACAAAACAACCTAAAACGGACCTAAATAATAAAATTAACACGCCTAAAAGTTATATAAGGTGTGGTATCAAAAAATACTTCGCTTTGTTAACAATACGCATTCCATTTATGTTTCTAAACGACATTAAAACGAAAATGGAGGATACCGTCCTCCATGATAATCCTGCATAACTTTTTCCTCGTATGCTTACCTGTCGTTGAACTGTTCTTCAGTTCCCGGTAAAGGATGCACCACGTATTGTAAGGAGCTCATTTTTTGTTTAAAGAATACACAAAATTCACAAGTTTAACTTCTGTAAAACCGCACACATTTTTCGGGTTGATTACAACCAGAAACAAGGCGCCATGTTGAATGGGTTTTGAGCAACACGAAATTAGTTGGAGATAATTTGCCGTTTGACAGAAAGTTCAAAAGTCAACGAACTGACGTGTGAAGTTGGCGTTGGGCGGTTGTTTTAAAATTTTGAAAGTAGTCGACTGTAAAAAATTATTATGTATGTACTATTATTTTTTAATTGAATGTTTTAGTCTAAAGACAGAAAATTTAAAAAATATATGCATAGTTATTTAAAAACCTTTAAAGTTACATGTTCATAATTCAGACTGAGCCACCTACACAAACATTACCATTATGCTATTTTTAAGTTGCCAAATTTTTTTATTATTTATTTATCTTAAAAAGATCACTGGAAAAAAATTGATGGAGATAAAGTCGCAGAACTTATGGAAATTAGAGATAAGAAGAAGAAGGACCATCTCTGTTTTATAAAAGGGGGCCCTTAAATTGCAGTAAATTAAGATGGCGTTGTTATTGCACATGACCGTTTTTAAACTTTATTTTATATATTGTCATTATATTGCAGTCAAGTTCATTGGTTTACAGTGTTTACACCATACCCTCCGCTACACCAGCGCTTCTTTATTTAATGCTATTCTGGGGCCGCTTTTTGAGCCAAACAGCCATAAGAGGTAGTTCTCCTTATCTCTAGTCTCCATGTACAGCCGACAACGTAGCATTGGGCTGTCGAATTTACGATTGTACCCTTCGAGCATATACCTTCTAGAAGAAGCCTTGTTCCTTGGCCGTGCGAACAGGCATGCGAGAGAAATAAAGACTATAACAGCATTTTTTTGTGCTTAAACCATTATGATTTTCACCTTTGGTCATACTTTTGCTAGAGGCAGACTTTTAGCTCGTTGGCCCCAGGGTCGCAGCCCACCGACAATATTGTCAATGCTTGCTTAAAACTCGAAGGGCACTCAGATCTGCTCAGATCATTTTTCTGAAAAACCAACCTTGTTACTACAGTTCCTATTTGACCTCCGATCAGTGAAGTGCTCGCGATAAACGGGAGCTGAAGAGCTGTATCACAGCTTTCATGGATCAAGAGAAACTCCAAACGATGGAGTCCTTCTCGGGGCTAAGCGCGTAACAAGATTCTATACCTGTTTCTTTCTGAGAGCCATTCCTAATGGCGGAAGATGGTGCGCGCTCAGCAGGAGGAGTACACAGAAAGCGGTTAGTATACCGAAGTTTCTGCACGTCCATGCTAAGACTCGAACACTCAGAAGTTCCAGACATTTAATCCTGAAAAGCCAACTTGTTACAACGTTTCTGAATCGAAACTGGTGAACGTTCACCGACGTGAGGCCAAAAGTGAAACAAACACTTACCTTGTTACTACTTTTAAAAATGGCGGACGAATCGTTGGACGAAGTTTCCACGTTGGATATTTCAAAATTAAAGGTAAATAAACACTTCCATGACCGATATTTCTTCCCTATAAAGTATTAACTATGCATACCGTATAATATTTCCTAAAATTTTTAAGTATTTTGTGTATTTTCATTGCGCCCAACTTTAGGTTAGAAAAAAGTTGTCAAAATCTGTTTATTTTGGTTTTTAGGTCCCAGATTTAAAGAAGGAACTTAAAAATAGAGGACTTAGTACTTCAGGCAACAAAAATGAACTAGTAGAAAGGCTTCAAGCGGCGATGAAATCAAGTGAAACAGGAACTGCTGATTCTATTGATGACATTGAGGAGGACCTTTTAAATGTAAGCAGTGTAATAACAGTATTGACTGCTAAGTTTGTTAATTTTATACTAATACCAGTTTTAGAAAAACTAAAATGTTATCTAGTCTTTATCTAAACTAACCATTTAAAAAAGAACTCCATACTACCTTGTAATTTTAGGATGATGATGATGAACACATTGACGAACGGGAATCACTCATTAATGACTTAGATAACGACTTGGATGATTTACCGTCCGAAAAGAAAGCCCTCAAAAGAAAACTAGAGGGTGAAGACAAACCAGAAGTTACTAATGGGCCCCCCAAAAAAGTAATTTTAAAGCGAAATACTAGTGAAACTCTTGCTGCTATGGCTAAAGCTTCAAAACCTGAGGAAAAACCAAGTGAAGAGAAAAAAGTTAGTGAGAGCTCAAATAATGGAAGTGGCTCAGAAGAGAAAAAAGTTATTAAATTGTCTGAACTCTCTGCTAAGGAGGTAAACACAAAAGTTTTTTTATTAAAATGAATTATAGAAAAGCAAACTGTTTTTACAAGTTTCTTTAACATTTAATAGAATAAAAA
The DNA here is from genome assembly GCA_019359885.1 of Listronotus oregonensis. Lineage (NCBI taxonomy): Eukaryota > Metazoa > Arthropoda > Insecta > Coleoptera > Curculionidae > Listronotus > Listronotus oregonensis. The sequence continues at coordinate 74,541 of JAHBCN010001432.1, forward strand.
TGTTTTGCTCAACATATATGTTTTTTTGTTTTAGAGGTTAGAAATGAGAGCAAAAAAGTTTGGAGTCACATCAGTCAGTGATGATGCGAAAAAAGTTGCCAGGGCAGAAAGGTTTGGTGTGACTGCAACTAGTAAATCAAATAGTTCAAGTACCATTAATGCGGAAGGGGTAAGCAACCAAGTAGTTTAGCATTGAAGAATGATATACAGGTTTTAATTTATCAACAGTTGATAATATCATTTCCCAATTTTCCTTAGTTTAAAAGTTGCAAATATGCCTACAAAGATACCTATTACCAACCACCTTTTTCCTTTTATAGACATAAATTTTTTCTCCCATTTCTTGGCAAGATAATAAAAAATTCATTAATTTATAAATTTTCAAGTACTTAGAAAAACACAGAATTATATATGAGAGACATGGCGAATCCTAGATCATTTCCCTTGAAATATCCAAGATTTTTGACCAGGTCTAGCATGATGCCCTTCTCACAAACTACCTTTTTATTACCATCCATTTAAACATTATTCTTGGTTCTCCTGTTTGTTTCTGAATTGGATGAGATCATATCGAAGGGGAAGAAAGCAAGTTGTTAAGTTAAACAATCATTTATTTAGGTTTTCTAAGTTACTTCAGAGCCGCTTTCCAGCCGGCCATTTTGTGCACGAAACGAAGCACTTGTGCGCCTAGATTCTCCAAGCAGACGTTCCAGCCAAGGTTTTTGACTTTGCGTTCGACGCGCAATAACTGCTTTCCCCTTTCCCCTGAACGACCTTTCATTTTGTGTTCGAAGCCCAAGAAACGTTTTTAAAGGTTAGGTAAAAGTAAATTCGTTTTGTCACGTTCCAGGTGGCGTTTAAAGCACGAAGGCTAAAGCCATTAAGCTCATGCGCTTCAAACGCAGAACAGATGGCAGCTGGAAAGCGACTCAGGTGTTCGTCAAGGAACTTACCTTGCTCCAATACTGTTTTTTTATTATTGATGTATTAAATTGCTTTCACTATTTTAAATTTGCCTTTTATGCAGATGACTCCAAAAAGCCAATTTGAGTCGTGCATTATGCTTTATCTCAACAAGATTTAAATTGTTTCCATGCTTGGTGCATCCAAAACAAGTTAAGATTAAATATCCAGAAATGTAAGCATAAATATACAGTTTAGCAGATCTATGGCTAAAGTGCACAATGAGTTCTCCTTTCATGATAGGGCTATTGTTCTGTTCGGCAGTAAACTATTTTTTGTGCATTATATTCAGGCTTGCTGCATTAGGGCCCTCAGAATGCTTGGTTTTGTTAAAAGAAATACTAAAGATTTAAAAAACATATTTACTGTAAGAATTCTCTATGTTTCTCTGGTCAGGCCACATTTGGAGTATTCTACTGCTGTTTGGTCGCCTTTCTATCAAATATATATCGACAAGATTGAGTCATTTTTTAGAAAAAAATTCTTAGGTATGTTGTATCTAAAAGTGGCATTCCATCTGCAGAGATAAATTCTAACACTCTACGAAGCAACTAAGGTATTGACAGTTTTGCCTTAGAAAGGAGAAATACTGACATTGTGACAGCTCACAGAGTTCTTCATGGTTTGGTTGATTACACATAAATTCTGTCTCAAATAAACTTTCATGTTCCCAGAAGATTTCTCAGGGTCAAAAGAATAATTAATAATTGACAGAAATTCTAATGAGTTAAATATACACCTGTTTCATGTATCCTAAGTTTTAGGCTTCATTAATGTTTTATTGATTTCTGACTTCATTTAATACAGCTGATTGTGATAATTTATTATAATGGGATTAAAATAGTTTAATTTTTTTTATGTTTTTAAAAATTGGTCAGTGCCTTGAAATAAATAAATAAATAAACAATGTTGAAGTATAGACTAAAATAAGCCATTTTATCAAATTTTGTTGTGTAACAATCTATATATTTTTTTAGAAGGCCAGTATTGACGTTTTACAAAAAAGAGCAGCAAGATTTGGTGTTTCTGTATCCAGTGTTATGTCAGATATAGAGAAAAAAGAGAAATTGGAAAAACGCAAAGAAAGATTTAGCATAACTACTAATGGTAAAGCATCAGATGGAGAAGCACAGAAGGCGGCGAGGTTAGAGAGATTCAAGGCAACAGTTAAATAGAGTTTAGATAAAAAATAGTTTTTGTACATAACATTGTTTACTAAATAATTAGTAGTAATGTAATGTACACATCTTGTACTGAAAAAGGCAACATAAAGCTTTTAATTTTTATTTACATATAGAGTTTGACAGAAATAATGTTGTTAGAATTGTACAAAAGGGAATAATCAAATATGTATACCACCTAATTTTTGCACTTTAGAAGTGGTTTCCACAATCTCTTAGTATTTGTTTCAATGGTTTTTGCGCTGTTAGGCGGGCGTCAATTGTCTGTTTGACTTGACGTTTCGCCAACACAAGCGGTTGGCATCTTCAGAAGTTGCTTTCTGGTTGACAGTATGCGAACTACAGTAGTTCGCATACTGTTAAACCATTGAAACATTAGACATTGGCCCCGAAAGCCTTTCACAGTTTATTTGTCTTAGTATTTCTTTTAAAAATAACGTTTTCTTTGGCACATTGATTCGAACCTTATTAAGGAAAAAAACTGAAATATTTAATGTTGAAATAGGGCTTTTAATTAATTAATTTATTTTGCCTTTATAACAATAATGTCAATCTAAAATTTTTATTTTTACAAAACTAATATAGGTTATCTTTATAAGCACTAAGAAGTATGTTTTTTTTGTTTTCTTAGGTTTGTGTAGTCGTTTTTGATATTTTAAATATATTTTTTTCAATAAACATGGTTTGACTTATTTGTTAAATAAAAAAAAAAGTTTTCTTTGTGTGAAGAGTTTATAAAGTCTTACACGTTTTCTTAAGAAGGTTTTTTGGTTTAGAAGTTTAAAAAAATCGATTTTTTTACTGCACTTTTCAATACCTTGTAGTATAGAGAATATATAGGCGAAACCGTTTTGCCGGGAAATCATTTCTTATAGTTGAAATACATGATCATCGGACCGATCTTCCCGCGTCATCGACCGCCCTTACCATTTTTTTACTAGGAACAAGGATTACTGGACCAATTTTGATGTGTCTTTGCCATTTTGTAGAGAACTGAACTGGTTATGCAACCTCGAAAGTTAAAATCGCTTCAAAATTTTGGATTTTACGTACATACGTCTGTTTCCGACCTCCCAGTAACCTAAACCAGGTCCGCCTACCGAAGCACAGCGAGTATGACCTACTTCGGCGCCATTTTATTCAATTACGGTTTAACATTTTCGGCCGAATTTTTTTTTTTAATGTAGCTTAAAGATGGAAGAATAAAAGGGTATAAGCATTGTTTTACTTATTGTTTGATTTCACCTTAAAAAAAATGTTGAAATTGGGGTAAAAATTGAAGCTCCAAACCAAAAAACCCCCTTAAAAAGAGCCTGGTAGTATTTTCTTAAAGTTGGTACAATTCCAATCTATGCAGAATTTCATCCCATATAATAAAAATTTTTAAAAGTTACAAACTCAAAATTTTAATATGATTTTATTAAATCAAATATTTTCTTTCCAAGTATCTCCAAAACTACTCAAAGTGTATGACATATTATTCGGCATTTAATTGCCTAACTTCTCAGCATTTTAACCAACCCTTACTTTAGAAAATTCCATTGTTATACTGTAAAATCGGGCCACTTTGATTCGATAATGACAAAAGCAAAAACAACTGAACCAAAATACATCACATTGGTCCAAAAAGTCAGTAACCATGGTTACAAATGCAATGGAGAAATGGAAAGACTTTTTCTTTATTAGTTTTTGCTTACCTCATTCTCAAATAAAAACGGTCTTTAAAGAACAGAAACAACTGTGATATAAAATTTATTTAATTCCACAATAATTACAAAACAAAAACACAATCAATGCCAGCAAAATAATCCAGAGTTACTGCTCAAACTTCTTATATTTGGCTAAGTGTCTGAACTTGAATCGTCTGGTTGTCAGTGGTACTGAAAAAAAAAATTATAATAAAAAAGATATTATAACGATGACTTAGTATGAAAACCTCTTTTCCATTTTTTTTCAAAAATGACATTTTGGTGGATTTAGATAGAAAATTATGTATATTATATATACCAGCTGTTACAAAAATTCTATCTGCGCAGTGCTGCTCTCTACAGACAACAACAGGAACCACGTATATCAGCTGCTCACAAGATTTAGTGGCTTTAGTGTAAAGACCTTGTATATCCAAGGAAGATTGGCTGCATTTTTTAAGTGTTACAGTTCACAAAAAGTATTTAGTGCCATTCAGGAATATGGGTAAATTTTTTCTGAATTTTTGCATAGGTTTCAAAAATTTTTATTCAGCCATTTTTCCAGAGGTCTGAAAATGTATCCAAAAATTCTAACAAAGAGTATCTGTATTCCTTGAATGATTCTAAACAATTTTTGTTAAATCAAATTTTTCCTGCACCTTTTATGAGTAAAAGTTTCTTTTGCGTGAAAAATTTCGGAACATTATGGCTGTTTGTGGGAATAATAAAAATATGTTGCCCTCATTTTCACGTAGACAGTCTTGTGGGGTTTATCAAGAGAAAGATTTTGAGCAAAAAATGTATGCCAAAACCCAATCTTGCACCCCTATGATCATTTTTGCGCTAAAAATTAGTTTTTTTCATAAGAATCAAAGTTTAGAGACAAATTTCCGGAAAATAAAAACCCGAATCTAAAATCCAAAAGACGGATCGATCGATAGGCAAATTAAAGATGAGAATCTTAAAAAAAATTAGCGTAAACGGTTGAACTATATGAGCTGTAGAGTAATTTGGGTGACAAGTGTCGCTTCATCCCATTGTGCGGCGGCGGTGGAGGAATACGACGCAGCGACTGCAGGTTCATGCGGACGAGGCGGTCAGGGCGAAAATAAGTCCTGCCACGTAAAACACAGATTTTTATTAATTGTTTAGATTGATGGATTTAATACAAAATATGTTCTTTGTTATTTACATTTTGTCTCGGGCTGCAACAGCCTTATTGCCCTTATGGAAACTGGCACTCAAGGTACCTAGCACTTGGTCTTTATACAAGTTTCTCTGCGTTGTTTCTAGGTTAAAAAATATATATAAAACTTACATAATCTCAGCGACTTGCATCGTTTCTATATTGTCCAAATCTTCTCCCTTGATCTGAATGGTGGTTGCTTGGATCGCATGTACATCGAGAATGTGGCTGTTAAAAGCAGTATCATCGTCGAAGTTTTTATTGCAGAGTTTACAGGTATACTGAACGGTCGGAATTTCTTTTTCCGCTTCTGCCATATGGGACTTCATATGAACTTTAAGGCCACTAGATCCAGAAAATCTAAAAACCAAAAATTGTTTCATAAATTGATATAAGTGATTTCAAATACTTCTAATAATACAGAAACCTTATTCTAGTATCCAGCTACTCACTTCTTGCCGCAAACATCACAAGCATGAGGTTTTTCACCGGTATGGACTTTCATATGCCCAGAAAGTTGCCCGGACGAAGTAAAACCTTTAGTACAAACATGACAGACGTGTGGTCGGTCTCCTGTGTGTGACCTAAAAATATTATATGCTTAGCAAAAATATAAATACAAGATTACTTAACAAAACCGGGCAGTTTTACAAAAAATATGCATGCAATGTTTGTTTTAGTCCGTTAGAATACCATTTTCGAGAATGACCTTAACTGGCGTAACCAAATTATATTAGTGGCCATGGCAGGTTCAAAAGCTCGGATCATCTTCTAAACTATATATTTTGCATGTATCTCAGAACAATATTCGTAAAATTATTAAAATTGTATTTAAAAAAGTTAAAATTATTGGTGTTTTAAAAAAGTATTTTGTATTTTTTTTACCAAAATCATCTTTTACAAACACTTACCTCACATGTATAATTAAAGTTTCATGTCGGCTAAAGTTCTTTCCACAGATGTCGCAGCTGTAAGGTTTTTCTCCAGTATGAATTCGCTGATGCAGTGTTAGAGTATTCGAGCCTGAAAATGCCTTTCCGCAAGTTTGACAGACGTAAGGGCGATCGCCTGTATGAGTGCGCATGTGTATTGCTACGTAGCCCGATTGACTAAAACTGAAATTAACTTATATTAAAACTGTGTAAATTAAATGGATTAAATATATGCGCACGATAGTGTGCTAGGACAAGTTCAGCCTGACGCACGCAATGTATATATTACGCGAAACGTGTCGGCGGGTTTTTCCCCTTATCATAACTTCATTATCGTTTAACATAAAGGTATTGGCAGGAAGTGGAGTGTATGGTGGAAACAGTTGAATCGATTGCAGCGCTCGCTGTGGTCAAATTTTCGTTAAATCATGGTTGATTTAAATGTAAACAATTAGATAAAAATATTAAAAATGATGCATAATAGTTATTGTGTAGTTGAATGTAAGAATACTGGCAGAAATAGTAACTGCAAATTTTATACATTTCCAACTCCTGGTTGTATTTTAGAAAAAAGGACAAAATGGATAAATGCACGCAGGCAAAAGTTCTTGAATTCAAATTTCTCGCTAAGCCGAACGACTTTCGGGTTTCGGGCTTAGCCAAACAACTTTCGAATTTGACGTAACAAGAAGAAAAACTTACTCGTTTCTTGCCATGTACCATTTGTTCCTCTCTTTTCCTGAAGTCTTTTAATGATTTGCGAGTTTTAAATAGAAAAAGGTTCTTTTATATAGACTAAGCAATCAAGAAGCGTCTGCAGAACTAACTTTAGCCTCTGTGTAGTCTTCTTTGATTATGAATAGAGAAAATGGCTATAAAGCCTTCAAAAAAGTTAAGTATATATTAGTGTTAAGTATATGTAAGTTTGTCAGGTAATTTTTTACTTATCGGGCAAATTGCCGATATTTGTCGGAGCCCGCTGGTTTTTGAGTTATGAGGCCCTACTGATATAACCTTAAAATTATATAAACATTCCTAATGTTATTCAACAGTCATTTACAGTGCTAACCAGGTTATTAAATTTATTTACCAAAAATAAATACATTTTATAAATAATCTTACAGCTCTCCCACGGCTTTCAAGCATGATTTGTGCCAATAAAATTTGGTATGTAAATTCATATACCTGTGTGAGAGAGAGAGAAATGAGAGAAAAATGAGAAAGTTATGTCAAATGGGTTTTTGAGATATTCGATTTTGAAAATCACCCATTGACTCATCAAAATTATGGGGCAGTTTCCAAGGGAGTAGAAACTTAAAATTTGGTATGTAAGTACGTTTTAGGACAAAAGTAAAGAAAAAAATTCTGAATACTGCATATTTTTACTCAGAACGCCCTGAAACAGGGGCGATTAAATCGTATACTTATGGAATATTTTAGAAGTTTGGAATATGGCTGAACCTGAGTTTATAAGGTCATAATTGTGAATTTAAAATGCAGGCAGGATTTAATTACATTCATTACAGATAGAAAAAATAGAAACACTTATTTAAAATAAAGACCAAGTTCCTATCCAAAAATTTTGACTTTTTAAAGTACTGAGATCTAAAATAAGACCAACTTCTGCCAAATTACATACCTACCCAACGACCCTTCCTCTCTCTAGGATACATAATCAATGAGTACTTACCTATTATGTGTGTTAAATTAAAAGTTCAATTTTAATTTTTTTTTTTAAAAAATGGAAACTAAAAATTTCCGGAATTTAATTCTCTTACCCTTTATTGCACACAGGGCAAACGTAAGGCTTTTCACCGGTATGAACACGAATGTGTTTTTCCAGATTGCAACTCTGGGTAAAACTCTTTTGACAAATTTCACAAACAAACGGTCTTTCCCCCGTATGCGACCTCAGGTGAATTTTCAGACTTCTCGCCTCGACGTACTGTTTGGGACAAAAGTCGCAACTGAGCAATTTATGTCCCGTATGATATTTCATGTGTTTGTGAAGACTGGAAGCCCATTTGAATGCTCTACCACACACAGAGCACAAATGTGGTTTTCCCTATAAATTAAAAAAGAAAATGATTAAACAGAAAAAATACAGTTTTTTTGTAAAGACTATTTCTCTTATATTATTTTAACCAATTATGTTACAGAATTTAAAACAACTCAACAAATAAAAAGTGACTTACACTAAATATTGCACACTAGGTGAAAATTTTTCACAAAATTACAGTAAGTATTTCACTCATGTATAAATTTTCCCATAAGACACGTTAAAAATCAAAAATTTCAGCGGAAATTTCACGTTGCCTAGACAACATGGTATTTCCACTTACTTACAAACACAGAACAATCGAACCTGTTTGTTTGTATTGTCAATTAGAAACGTCAAAATCAGTCACAATAAGTCGATTTGGTCATATACACGATAAAGAAATAGATAAAGTAATTAAAAAAAAAAAAGATTTTAGTTATAGTTTTAATTATGTTGCATGAAATTGAAAATTGTATGACAAAAAAAACCATTTTAATAGTATAATACTCCCATATTTCTCCATTCTAGAAATATTCTCCCTAAATACCGCTCATGCATAAAAATTAACCAGAATTTTTCATTCAAGCATTTAAAATTTCCCCACTGTTCTTAACCCGTGGAATTATAAATAAAAGCTTGAAAAATAATTTTTAAGCACTTGTGGAATTACCCCCGAATATTGCGTCTGAGAAATGTCATCTTGATAGTTCTTATTTTCTACAAATTTTCAGGATCTTTCGTATAATATTTGGTTTTTAAATTAGGTAAACTTTTACTTATCGGACATGATGCCGATTTTAACGATTTTTGATCGATTAATCAATTATTTTGCCCACCTCCTAGTTAAAACATACCTTAATGTTTCTTAACTCCCCGGTATGTTTTTTCTTATGCTTACTAAGGTTGGAACTTTCCGCAAAAGACATATCGCATTGGTTGCACTGATGCGGTTTGTGATCCAAATGTATCTTCTGATGACGCTTCAATATTCGAGCTTCAGAAAAGGCCTTGCTGCAAACTTCGCAAACGTAGTCTAGATCTTTTGGATGAGTCATCATATGAACCTTTAAAAAAAAGACTTTTATTACTTTAATTTTCTTATAAATATTTTGTTTTATATTTGGTTTTTATTTTCAAAATATTTTTCTTAAAAAAAAGGTTTTTTATGCTCAAAACAGTGAAACAAAATTTTTCAAAATATATAACGATAATTTTGGCAACGTTGCATGATCACTTTGTCATTTTTGGCATCGCTGCTTTTATTGTACAGACCAGTGGCGGCGCTAGACGAAACGTGGCCGTCGGAGACATCAACTTTGCAGGGCATTTTTTATTTTTGGGTAAGAAAGATAATTTAAATGAGCTAAATTATACACTAAGTAATAATAACACAGGTCCCCAAAAAAAGTGGTGTGTGCGGACTAAGATAGGCATTTTTTTTCCGCTGAACACGAATCTGAAGTCAAATTTGGGGATGAAACAGGAAAAAATCCAGAAAGGGCGTATTTTCAGATATTAACAATTTCTTTTTAAATTTAAAACGTCAATATCTTAAAAACAATAAAAGATACATGAAATTTTGTATAACATAAATTATGTATTTTTACAAGACCTTCCATTAAAATTATATCACTTTTTTGTCTAAATCCAATATTTTCGAGTTATATTCAAAAAGCCGAATTTTCAGGATTTTTTCTAGGGTATGCTCCTGGATTTCTTCTTATTTTTGGATTTTTTCTGCAAATTTTAACTAATTTCGAATTTAAATGAATACCATAAAGGATTTATAATAATAAAAACAAACAAAATCACATTAATAAAAAAAAACCTATTTTCAAAATTACATTTTCGTTTATATCTCCTTTATTATTTATCTTATTAAAAATGTTTATATACTTTTTATGGATTTTTCGCGAATACCGTTCTTATACTAATTGTAATAGATTCCCCCCCATTCTAACGGGCCAAACCCGCCTATCCTCACAAAACGAAACGGTTTAAAAATCAGCGTGGTCAATTTTACAATTAATCGTTTTCCTTTTAAAATTAAATCCAAATGGGAAGGTCTTTAGAAAGAAAAAGTCGAAAAGATAAGATATAAACCAAATTTTTTTTTAAAATTTACTGTTTGTGACTTAACTGAAATTTTTTTTTTGATTTAAATAAATTGATAATTTATTTTGGGGTTAATTAAAAAAAAAATCCAATAAATATTTTAAAATTCAAAAATAAATAAAAAAAACAATAAAAAAAGGAATTATTTTTAAATTTGACACTTGACATAAATTAATTTTGCTTCCCGACAAATGGGGGTTCAAAAATGACGAAATTGAGCAAAACCATTGGGTTTGGGGTTTGCTAAAATAAACCCCCATTTAATTTCCTAACATTTTAACCGGTTGCCCCAAAAGATAGACAATTTAGAAAGCTTATTTTTTTTTTATAATTTTTTTTTAAAAGTTTTATAGTCGTAGTCCCCCAATTTTACTTCAGATTTGTGTTCAGGGAAAAAAAACACCAGAAAATTTATTCCACACCAGCACACACCCTTTTTTTTTTTTAAATTTTTTGGTTTTTAAAATTTTTTTTAATTTTAATTTGTTTTAAAATTAAAATTTAATTGGGATAAAAAGAGCTCTCTACCACCCTTCCTACGCCAGTGCTCAGCAAGCGCTGTACGGACTGGAACTGTGACCATGATTCTGATCCGATAGGACTATTATAGTATAATTTATCATTGTGTTGAAAAAATTAACTTTAAACTGCAATTTAACAGATTGTATAGGATCAATTTTATCCCATCATTACTGCGTTTTTTTTTTTAATTAAGTTCAATTGCAGCATGTGCCCCGCCTATTTCAAGTTCTGTATTACGGATAACTAAATAACTAAGAGTTTAACTACTGAAAAAAAATGCGAGACACCGACAGGCGCGAGGCCTAACGCCGCCACTGGTGCAGACTCTTAAAACAGCCTGTATATAACAAGTTTTCTAAAACTTACTTTTAGATCGACTCTAAGGGGAAACTGAGCTGTACATTTCGTGCACTTATATTTAAGCTGCTTTTTCTGGCTTTCTTTAGCCGTATTTTCAGCAGTTTCTACTTTAATTGTAGATATATCGACGTTATACTTGTCATCACTGAGTTGGTCATAGAATCGTCATTATTAAAATCATCATTGCCAGACTCGACTGTTTCAACTACAGTATAATATTCTTCGGATATCTGAAAAACATTTATTACTGTAATATACGGTGACCACCAAAAAGTTGGACATATTTGAAAAAAAAATTCTTGAAATTATATGAAAACTTTTTCTGAGTAACCTTTAAATTATTTTGGCATTTCGCTCATGGCCGTCGGTTAGGGAAATAATTATAAAAATTTAATTAAAATAATAAAAAGTATGGTTAGTTGGCATTATATTTAAAAGGTTATTTATAGAGAACCTGCGTAAGAACTAGTGGCGCCTCTCTCGTTAGTTTTATAAGTTCGTACGTGAGGACGAGCTGTTTATAAACATGCATTTCAATACTGACTCACAAATCATGTAATTTTTTATTAATTATTTCTTGGTAATTTTTACAAATTCAATACATAAGTATGTTACAATAACTTATTAAAACAATAAATATAATTATAAGAAAGTTATAATTAAGTGATTATGAGTGGAAAAACATTAAAAACAAGCCAAGGTCTGTTGTCAACTACAAAATTTTATTCGTTTTCATCAAAACCTCATTTAATAGAATGTCGATAAAAGTGGATAAAAGCAGTGAATCGTATTAAGTAAGCGTATATGCGTTGACAATAAATATACAGTGTGTTCATAATGCATGGAACAAATTTATTATTTGGTTAAGCAAAAAAAAAGATAATTTTCTCGAACACGTAAATAATAATTTTAAATTGCGCGTTTTTTGACATAAAATATAAAGATACAGGATGACTCATGTAGTAGATTTGACATTATCGATGTTTTTAAAACAGAAACCGCCATATTTAAGTGCAGAATTATAATCTCCGAGAAGTGCAAATTTCAAAAACATAAAATACTTATGGCTTTAGGTGGCAATTTCGTAGTTACAGGGTGTTAAAGTATTGTGTACATTATGCATTTCTATTATTGTGAAGTAGATAAATGCATAAGTAATTTAATAATATTACTCAAATACTTGACCAAAAATATTATTTTGTTAGCATAACAAGCATTACCATAGTTACAAGACAGATATTAAAAAGCATTTCCAAGTATTGCTGAAACCTCTTACACAAAATTAAGAAAAAAGCACAAAAAAACCTGTAAAAACCCTTTGTATTTATTTGTTATGTCAAAAATTGCGCAATTGGGTATATTCACGTTTTTAGAAAACCTATAAAATGATAGCATAATATGCATATAAATCGTATAGTAACTGCAAAAAAAAATAAAAACATATTTCAAGCAAAAACTGCCGTTTAAAATTCAAACGCAAAGAATTGGCGCCAAAAAAAGGGCGTGGAAATTCCGATTAGCGCTAAATCTTCTGACGTCACAGATACCGCATTTATTTGTATAACAGTAAACAACGGCATTCTTAGTTTTCCAAAAAAAGTTTGTGAAACGTAGGGAGATTAGATGAATTTCCCCAGTGTACAGGCATATTAACGTCATTTTACATTCAAAACGGAAATTATTACGCTATCGCCAGTCTAAGTTCAGTTTAGAAGCATTCACAGCTTTTTGAATAGGTAATCTGTATGAATCACAGAATAAATGGTGTTTTGTGCCCCTTTGCATGAGCACATCTGTGAGTACACCAAACAAAATTTTTGTATGTGTGCTTAGGGGGAATTATAAGCGTAACAAACAATGGTTTACCGCAGCGAGAATATGCCAAAATCAAAAAGTGATTTTTTCTGTTGTGATGTTGTCTTGTAAGTTAGAAATAAGGTTATAATTAACAAATACATAAATACCTACATAAATATATTTTTTCTAATTTGGTTTAAACATCAAGTATTGTAAAATGATGTTTTATTTTATTTGACATATAAAACTAATATTTAATAATGCTTATTGCACCTCTAATATTCTGCTGAATTAAACGTTCATCATTTTCTAATTAATCCATCACCATAAAATATCCACAGAGGGTAAATTTTTTGGGAGCTTTGGCAAATCCTTTGCAGCATTGAAAAAAAACACTTTATTTACACGCAAAATAAAACAAAAATGTCTAGTTATGTCGAGTTTTCCGCAGCACAATGAACAGACGAAATCGATACGTAAACAATCTGAATTTATATGCGATGGACGTCACGGTCGTTTCGCAGTCCCTTCAAACTTCCGTTTACCTATGGTTTCGTACCAAGTATTCGGTACTGCTTTTATACGAACTTGGAGATTATAAAGACCGGGACTCGTCTCTGGGAATTATGTATTTTGCTGTTTGAAATATATGGATAATACCCAATTTGAAATTATTATATATGAGTCAAAAGATTTTTTGCTTAAGCAAAAAATGAAATTGTTTCATACATTACGTATACACTGTATATTTATTATGATATTAATTTTACTATTTCTTTAGCCCAAATGGTACCGTAAATCCAGGACATTTATTTTTTGAAATCCGCCCTTTAAAATTACAATGTTTGCCATTTTTTATTTTAATAATTAATTTATAATTACTATAGCGAGCAGTATAAAATTCAATTTCGCACATACTAAATGCTAAATTTTGCCACCATGAGCGCTAGTGCATTATCAGCAACGTCACGCAGGTGCTCTATAACATGTTCATTTTTCTTACGGCTTAACGGTACGTTTTACGGTTTCTGGTACGATGTTACTAAAATATAATTCCAGCTTTGGACATTCAAAAAATAAGTATTGTTTAGACTTTTTGTTTTTTCTCACCTCTACATCCTTGTTTAAGTCATCAACATCTTGACTTGTTACCGTGGTCTCATAGGTTACATACTCAGTACCACTTAGATCGTCGCTCTTCACATCCTCAATAATAATCTTAACTGGGGGTGAAGCTCGAAAGTTCAACTGTTCTTCCAGTTCTTTTTTTGCTTGGTTCCGGGACTGTTCTTGATACTGTGCAATTTTTTCCTTAAATAATAATTTTTCGTGTTGTTGTGGTTTTTAGAATCACATGAAGACCAAAATTTTGTTAATGTTTTCTCAAGATTTTTGATAAGTTCCTCAGAATTCGACACAGACACCGGAACTGAAGTATTATTAGCATACTGAGTATTTTAGTAGCTGTAAAATTATTAGAAAAATTATTATATTATATAAAAAAAGTGGTCCTAGTACGGAACCCTGCGGAACTCCTTTGTTAATACTGTGTACCTTTCAAATTAAGTTTAAGATAATATTTCAAATTTTGTTTTTTTTTTAAGTCGATGTTCCTAGAAAAGAAAATAATTTTAAAAAACTGATGAGTTACTCACTTGAAATTCCGGACTGACGTACTGACGAAGAATCGCATCCGATTTTTCGCAGAGTTGCTTAAAAGTGTAGGCTCTGCTACACTGTAGAACACATTGTACACACATGTGGTGTGGAAATCCATCATTCTGAGACACCTAAATGTTATATTAATAGTATATTACATAACAAGCCCGAAAGCAGTGACGTATGTACACATGGGTACCACCAACCACCCTTATTAGCCTTATTTACAGGAGGTGGACGAAATTTTTACTTTGAGTTCGAGGTATAAATGACGTTAAGCATACTTTTGAAAATAGGCTATTTGACTGATTTTGAAAATCGTTTTAAATTATCCTTTGGTACCTACCAAACACAATACATTTTATATTTCTGAGAAATCTGCTGTATTTTCAATAAAACTCAATATTAAAGTTTAAATTATAAAATTCGCGCTAAAAACGATGTCTCTGTTATGACGTCGACATATGTTTCGCGTGACGTCATATGCAAGTAAACAAGTTAACAATGAGTGCAACTACAGTGAATTTTGTTAATAATTTCTCAATTTATTGGCTAAAATAATATATAAAAGGTGTAAAGGTGTGTAGTGCCACAAAGTACCAATACTTCTCTGAAAACACCACAAATATTGTTTATATCTGTCCCAACAAATCCTAAAAGGCGAAAGAAGTGGTTACCATTAGCTCGAAGAGATCCAAACAGCTTTGTATCTCATTCAAATGTTTTTATATGTGAAGATCCCTTTAAAGTAAGTATACAAATATCCTGCTGTAAATAGCTGTAATATACCGTTTATATACAACAAAATATCGCCCTTTAGATAACTTATAAATACTTTAAGGTATAACCTAACTTTTGGATTAGAATGATTTTGTTTGTTCTAGAAGTTAAATACCTAGCAAGTTAGTACTTTCTCTTTTTATACTTAACGGTATTAATATTGAATTGCAGATGAAAACTGATATAATAAACTACACAAAATACAAAATGGGCTTCTTGAAGAATTTACTTTTCCATTCGTCTCCCATAAGAGATGGTACTTCTTATATTTCTTACACAGCTGTTTTTACAACGTAGTCGGCGTTATTTTTAAAGAAACACACAATCATAAATGCGTCTATCTCAGGTAGGTTTCTATTATCGGCTTGCACAAAATTTATGTCCATTTTGAGGTATGAAACGGATAATTATGTTACTTGACATATGTTTTTCATATAAAATGGTCAAGAAACAGTTATTTAGATAGTTAAAGATCGACAATAACACCTAAAAACACACAACACAAAGCTTGTGACATTTATTTACTTGCAAGTGACGTCACCAAAGTTGTAACCAATCACAGAGCGTTTCAGTCGTTGAATTAATTTCAAAAATATTTGAATTTTAATATGTATATTTTGCAATAAATATGCATATTTTACTTTATATTATAGAGCAATATGCTTCTTTATACTATTATCTGATAGGATGACCTTAATTTAAAGCCTTTTTTTTAATGGTGGCAAATAGCCTATTGTCTCGAAAGTTGCGGCAATGCTGATTTTGAGTAATTTATGTGCACGGGGTTTTTTTTGAGTGGCTGGTCACAAATATGAAAGAATTTTTACTCGGAAACGGTTCGTTTTCGAGATATCCTTTATCAAACTAACCTCATTTTCACTATTCCTCCTTCTTTTTGCACAGAATTCTTGATTTTTACACTAAATTTTATAAACTTCTTATAAAAAGTTGTTTTTATATTTACTTTACCATTTTTTTCAATTTATTAGCAAAAATTCACTTCGCCGCATTCATGTATCACAAAGGATTTTTCAGCCGCCGCGTTTGAAAGTGAAACTTCACAATTTAATGGAAAAAAAGGTGTTAAATAAATATAAAAACTGTGATAAAATTAAAAATTGTGGTCAAAAAGATTAGGTTAGTTTCAAGTTTGATAATTATCTCAAAAAGAAAACGTTTTCAACTTAAAATTTTATTAGATTCGTGATTAGCGCCCCAAAAAACACCATATACCAATAAAGGTCAAAGTCCGCGTTTTTGCAGTTTCCAGAGAATTACCGTTTTTTGATAAATTATATCATCAAAAGATTTATGATTGCCCAAGGATTGCCACACAAATCCAGCCAATCACATAAAATTGTGTACACCTGTTTTTTAATATTAGCCCAGCCACGATTTGGGTTCGGGGGAGGGAAAGCTTTTGATTACGTGGCCACGAAGCTTTAGGTGGATGGACTTACCGAACGCTAACCTAAATATTTTATTATTTGATGTTCGCTGTTTATTTAAACTATTTTCTTCATTTTTCTATGTCATAGATGACGTTCATTTTGGAGAAAACGCGTGTTTTCGGGTTCGGTAAATTACTGTTCTAGAACCATCCGGCACTTGCGCAGTCCAAAATTGCTTGTTCGGGTTTTAAAGAACTGTTCTCGGACTTTTAATTCTGAGTTCGCGTTTTTCTAGGACTCATTGGGACAGTTCTAGAACCGTCGTAAGGTGGATTATAGTTTTCAGTTTGATGATGAACGATCCTGAATCTATCTGAGAGATAGCGCCCCAGAAACATAGCGTGTAGTCGCTCAAGTTTCTGAAATCGTTTCTGATAAATTGATATCAGATTGATTGAAGGATTGAACGCAATCCAATAGCACCTGTTTTTATTGCAGCACGATTTGTTCGGAGGAACTATCGTCCGAGCGTTGCACGAAGTTACCAAAATTCTTTGTTCGTTTTATTTAAACTAGTTCTTCGACTTTTAATTCTGAGTTCGCGTTTTTCTAGGACTACCACGGTTCTAGAACTGTCCCAATGTAGTCCTAGAAAAACGCGAACTCAGAATTAAAAAGTCCGAGAACAGTTCTTTAAAACCCGAACAGACAATTTTGAACTGCGCAAGCGCCGGACGGTTCTAGAACAGTAATTTACCGAACCCGAAAAAGCTTATGATTGCGTTCGAGATTTTCAAATGTCTGATAATCCTGGAACTGTCAGAGAACGATTCAAAGTATTGAGCTACCGCGCATACAGTTCTGGGCCGTTCTCGACTAGTTCAAGAATCGTTCGTAAAACGAAACCCGAAAAAAGCTTTAGATTCATATATAAAACATACTATACGGTAGAGAATGGTATTTATCTATATTATAGATCGTAAATACGCACCGGCGCAACCTCCCCGCCCACCCGATACGCCTATGCACGATAAAAAAAATAATATGCGGTAAGGTAAGTAAACCTAACATAATTTAAAAGCTTTTTTTACGTTGGTATGGTACAGCCAAAAAACTTTTTAAAACAATATTAATAAAAAGCTTATTTAACCAAAATTGAAACTAGTGATGGGATAATTCGAATTAAAAATAACTGATAATTCGATTATTGAAATAATCGCTATCATTCGTTATGCAGATATAACTTGAATTATGAAAAATAACCTGATTCCACAGAATTGACGACGCGTTGCGACAATGGCGAGATTTTTCAAAAAGAAAAGAGAAAAGATCATTAAATCATTCATGTCACTAAAATCTAAAATAATAAATAATCATATTATCTGGAATGCCCCTGTGTGAACTGTGGACTCAGTATCAGCATTATGTTATCACTCCTTATTTACGTTTTCGTCGTTTTCCGTTTTACGTTTCACGACAACGAATAAAACAAACTATTCAAATGATAAAAATTAAGGCAAGCCGCGAAAATGTATTAGATAATAATCGAAATCGGAATTCATATCGCACGAGGCATATCCAATTACGGCAATTATCCACATCAACGTGAGTATATAGTGTTTATGGCCGGTTGCACCAAAAGTATCTTAAGTAGACCTTTATTAAGAAGCTCTTAAAATTAAGGGTAACTTAAATTGTTTTTGCTTTCACCATTAGATTTTTATTGGAACTTTACTAAGAGTACTTAGAAAGAGGGCAACGTTGCATCGTTCTTCTTTTTTATTGTTGGCCTTTACAACGCGAATAATCAGAATTAACTAATATTAGATCTTTCCTCTTTTAGCTTGTGTGTGTCATTGAATGATAGCAGTAATCTGACTTGAATCTTTGTAAATAATTAAAACTTTTTTTCATTTTATAGAAAATATAATACAAAATCAGTCGTTAGTTTGTGATTTTTTATTGTAAAATTTATAACAATATGGGAAAAAAAGATCAAGGGCGCCTTTCTTTACAGCCATGGAAAGGAAACAATTATGAAATATAAACACAAATACATAATTTAAAAAAAAACTTTCATTATTTTATGTGAAGAAACTTAAATATTCCTAATTTACAAGTAAATACTTAAAATTTGAAAGCTAATACAAACTTGTCATGTTTAAACTAAAGCTCATCTTCGATTTGCTCAAGTTAGCTGAGCACTGTTGGCTTCGTTAATTTGAACCTTTTGAAAAATGTAAGATTATCCATCTCGTCAAAACGGTTCCTTTTAAAAATAACAGAGCACTGTCCAAAAGAATAAAAAAAGGTAAATAAACCTGAAAATGCCATAAGTAATAAAAATTCACTGTTTCTACATTTTTCTTGGAAATCTAATTAACATCGCATTTAAAATATTACAATCCAAAACACCATTGTTTAAAAACTCCGTTTTTACATAATTTATTATTAACAAATTAATTATTTGAACTACAAACAAAAAATAAATAAACAATAAACAAAATAATATTTGTCAAATGTCAACTTCAAATTACTTAAGTGATCAATAAGTACAGAAAATCCTGAACTTAAAGTTAAGGGACAGTTAAGGACCAATTTCAGCTGGTGCAAGAAACATTTAAAACTTAAGGCGCAGTTAATGCTTAAAAACAACTTAAGTGTCGCAAAAAGTGTTGGTGCAACCGGCCATTAGTTACATCGGAATTGAGTAACATATTCATTCAGGAATCAGGAATTTAAAATGATTAAAAAAAATAAATTATTATATAAGTTCGAATTATGATGATCCAATTATTGTAATAATTCATAATGCAATAATTCGATTCTTAAAATAATGCGATTATGCCCATCACTAATATTTTTAGGTTTGATTTTTAGCTGTTCCTCCAACCCATTCTTCTTCGATGATTACATACGTTAGGGCCGTTTGACACGATCACATTTTTCGATAACATTAGCTAACTAGCAGATTTAAGCTCAAACAGAGCAAAGAACGGAAACGTCTTTTTGGTAATTGTTTTAAAAGCCGATTTGACCAATTTTGGTATACGGGTTTTTTTTTTGGAGCGCTAAACACAAATTTGAAAATTTTTTTTTCATTTATTTTAAAGCTTCACTTTTAAACGCCGCAACCATGTATACACTAGGGATTTTTTCAGCAAATATGGTAGCGAAGTTTTATGAAATAAGGGTAAATAAATACAGAAACAAGTTTTTAACAGGTATTAATAAAAAATTTTGTGCCAATTTATTGTTAAAATCAAAAATTGCGTGCATAAAAGGGGGAGTATTGTAGAAATGGGATAAGTTTGATTTTAAAGTTTGATAATGGATACCTCAAAATAAAAAAAAAAAACGGTTTCGACTAAAAATTCTATTAGATTCGTGATCAGCGCTCCAAAAAAATTCTTGTAATTCATAAGAGAGCATAAGAGAGTAAGTGTACTTCACAATTTTTCTATATGTTTTTTGAAATTTAATTTAACATGGACAAATACCTAAAAGTTAAGTACATAAAGAGGATTTTATAATTTCAAATTCAAATATGTTAATGAATACACATTTGATTATTAAAATATTAGTTTTGGTTATATTAAAAGAGAGCAAGTTAGAGTTACACCATGATTTTATTTTTAAAACATTTTCAATTACATCATGTAAGAAATTTGTATTTCTATCCTATTTTTTTATATTTATATTTTTCGCAAGCACGAGTGGTTGGCATCGTCAGAAGATATGCTTCTCGGTTAATTTCTTGCCTACTAAGCTCCAAGTAAATTTAAAATTGTGATCGTATCAAACGGCCTTTATGATAGAAAACATTCAATTTTTATAATAAAAAGCCAAATGTGAAAATTAACTAGACATATGTAACACCCTTACTATCTTATTCATTTCGATTGACAGAGACAGAAATACATTTCAATAATGACATATAAGAAAAATTACCTCGATGCCAGCGAAGTTATGAAGCATCTCGTCCAAACAAGCTCCAAAAAGGGGCCTCATGTCTCCTTTTTCCAAGAGGCAAGCCCTGCAAATTTTGTCAATTTGCAGAGGCGTCGTCAAATAGGCGTTCATGTCCATTTTGGGCCCCTTAAAACGTCTGTCTTGGTGCTTTCCACTTCGATAAAACGTACGTCGAAACACGACGGCACAATATGGCGACGACGGCAGTCTCGAAATATGTTGCGGTTTTTTTATTGACCAATCGAAATCTAGTGACGTATCTCGAGACTAGAGTCTGCGCTTATTAAAGCACTTTTAAAATCTTAATTTGAATTAAGAATGGAAAAATAAGATGTTTTTTTGGTAATACTTCAATTTAATTTTAAATTTAAATATTTTTAAACTAATAATGAACTTAAAAAACGTTTTTTAAACAAAACATATAAAATATTTTTTAAGCTGTATATCTGGTTATCTACCAGTCAGACAATTCATTATTTTGAAAAGTCAAAAAAGATTAACCTTACTTTTTTAAAATTTTACTCCAACGACCACCGGTAACAAATCAGCAGAAAAAATGAGAAATTTACATGATTTTGAGGTCCCAAATGACAACGATGTTGCTTTATGTGAAATAAATGGAAGAGTTCATTATATGAATGCTGAATATGCCAATGTCGGACACTTTACTACTTCAGTAAGTAGCCTGAAGGTACTAACCCACTATTCTTTAATATAAATTTATATTTTAGGTTGAAAATCACCCCAAAATTCACATAACACGAGACCAGCTTCATGCTACGACATCTGGAGATGAAGGCAAAGCCCTGTTTTTACCCGTAGATGTATCATTTTTAAAACAACTAACACAAGTATATTACGAACAAGGTCCTATTGAAGCACTACATTTAGCCAAATCGCACAGACAATTTGTTATCTCTCAAGGTGCAAATCTTCTCCTAAACATTTTTAAATATGTGCAAAAAGTTCGACTTATTCTAAATCCAAATATCCGCTATAGTGGTCCCACTCTTATAAGTCAATTAGGACAAACCCGCGACTGGCAAAACAGCACTATAAGATTCATTTCCTGGCACCCATATTGTACAAAACTGGCAGTAGTTACATGTGATGATAGTGTAAGAATTTTTAGTAGTGAGAGCACTTACAGCCCTTTGTTAAGGTGTAAACAACAAAAAAATATCACTTGTGTAGCATGGAGACCCCTTTCGAACACTGAAATTGCAGTTGCTCATGAAGATGGGATTATTATTTGGAATATTGATCCAAATTCATTGGTTAGTATATTATATATCATTACAGCAGTAAAAATTATAATGCTATTTCTAAAGAACTTAAAATAATTTTTAATTATTATTGAAGGTATCAAGACCTTCAGTTAGCAATGCAATCATTTTACAAAGACTTGAACATAGGCCTGTTATGAGTATAGCCTGGTCCCCAAAAGGTGATAAGCTGGTAAGTGTTGCGGCATGTGATAATACCATTTTAGTATGGGATCCAGAATTAGACAGGACTAGTTCTTTGAAAAGACCTGGTGGATTTGGGCAAGTCTTAGTCAAATGGTCACCAACGGGGGAGACATTTTTTACCTGTTCTGATGGAATTGTTTTTAGGTTAGTTTAATATAGATAATCTTTTATTCTACTTGTAAGAAATTAAAAAAATACATACATACATTTTCTAGAGTGTGGGACTATCGTACATGGGAATGTGAGAGATGGACAGTATTAAGTGGACGAGTCCAATCAGCCTGTTGGTCAAATTGTGGTACAACTTTACTTTTTGCTCCAAGTACTGAACCAATTATTTATGGAGTTATTGTTAAGAGTGATTTAATATTTGCTAATGACGTAGGTAAGAAGATTTATTAACAAATAATGTTTTGGTTGGGAACAAGTAAATTATCATAGTGGGGTGCATAGTTTACATCTATACAGTCCCAAAAAAAGTTTAATCATTGATCTTTGTTTACAGGGTGTCTGGAAAGTATGTGTATAGGTTTTGATGACATACTTTTGACATTAGCAGTGGGGAAAGGTCGTTACAATTTTAATTTTTTATTTATTTACTTTTTTAGAGTCTTCTTCAAGTCAAGCACTTCCAATATTTGATGTCAGTAAAACAGATCTAGAAGGATTAATGGTAGGTGGACTTATTCAATGTATGGAAACTGATCCAAAAGGAAAGCACTTAGCCGTAATGTTCCAAGATACAAGTACCATTGCAGTGTTCAGCATTGTTAGGCAACCAGCACTGCAAATTATACCAAGGTTTGTATGACAGAACAATGCTACTTGAAACAACAAAAAAATTAGTAAATAATGATAAAAGAAATGGTTTTTGAAGTTAGTATTATCCAAAAACCATTATACCAAGCGCTACTAAATAATAGCCCTCCATATAATCTCATATCTATATTAAAACACCCATTTTTTTGGCGATATCCTGCTTTTTTCATTATTAAAAGGGTGAAAATAAGATTTTATGTATTTATTTTAGTTCGCTAGTAATTGGGATTAGCAGAGGAAAAACCAAGTTCAATAAGTTTTCAACAGAACTTTGAGGCAGGCGCTTGTCTTACAATCGGCTGGTCAAGTGGAAGAATTCAGTACTATCCAATTATATACACGGATTTGTCAAATAGTTCAAGTGGAAATCCACCAGCTAATATTTCATTGTACAGATCGTTTAATTCATCTCAGTTTTAAATTAAGATTAAAATGTGCCATACTTATTATTTTAATATATATTTTGTATTTTGTGTTTTTGTTCTTTTAATTTGGCAGAAATACTTTGAAGCATCGCTAAGGTATAGAAAGCTGATTCTACCAGTCGATAAAAGAGGAAGAGTGCCGCTCTGCGTGCTGATTGGTGGACATATTCGTCCCTGTCGACGTAAAAAAGCGAGTGAGAAGAGCTATACGCCTATTCTTTCTCTCTCGCACGGTCAAGTAGCAAAGGTGCGGTTGGGTATATGCTCGAAGCTCTCGCACGGCCAAGGGGCAAGGAGCCTCTAGGTAGGTCAATCCTCGAAGTTTTGAAGCTTCGAGCATATACCTACTAGAGGTAGCCGTGCGAACAAGCTTTCAAAAGAGAAAGCGCCAACCCCTTTCTCTCTCGCTTTGGGTCCTACTTGGTTGGCGAGAGGGGTCGCTCCAACGCGTTGATTAGTCAGTGGGATGGGTATATACTCAGCTCTCCGTACTGATTAATTGGTTTCTTTCCACCGACTAAGTATAACGTTAAAGCGTTTTTTTTTCTCGTACGCTTTTTCGCACTGCCGAGTGGCAAGTCTTCCTCTACAGGTCTATGCTCGAGGAGCACATAGCCTTCGAAGCTACAGCCAGGTAAAAAAATAACGAAGAACTAACAAAGGTTATGTTTCCGGTTTGTTGTGTTTTGGTTTAAAATTTAAAAAAAAATGAGTAGAGTCTTTAAAACCATTTTTTCAAGGAAATTGAATTCATTGCATTTTGTAGCTTTAGTAAGAAACTGCAAACATGTATGTAATTTGAATAATAATAATAATGAATATATTGTCTAGTGTTTAATAACATCATGTATACAATCCCAATAGGCATTTTATATTCTCACTTTTTTTTTAATTAACATTCAATTAAGTTGAATTTACATGAAACAAGTTTATATTCAATTTACCTGGTTCAAGTTAAATTTACATAACTAGGTAACAACTTAATTTTGCCAATTCTTAACTTCTAGAAGAACTACACAAATTACCAATTTTTAGGCATCTTGTTTTCAATCTGCAACATCCACAGATATAAAATCTTTATCAACTACACAGAAAAATGTGTATTTAATAGATGAATCTTCTGGTGATGAAAAAAATGATAAGATTGCCAACATAAATAAATACACAAATAGGACACATACTTGTGGTGAGCTCAGTATTGAAAATGTGGGAGAGAAGGTTGTATTATGTGGATGGTTGGAATATCAACGAATGAATAAGTTTGTGGTCTTAAGAGATAGCTATGGGGAGACACAGCTTTTGATACCTGATGAAGTAAACCATTTTTTATTGTTTTCTGAAATAATTATTTTAATAAAATTCATTTTAATTTTATACATTATGAGCCAGAATATTCAGATCATACTTATAAAATAAATTTTCGTTTTTAATTTGATTTGATTTGATTTAAGGGTAAATAAGTATATTTATAGGACAGGAGCACTCAAAGAACTCTAGAGCACATTCCATATGAATCAATAATTCAAATTAAAGGTACTGTCTTGTCTCGCCCGAAAGATATGATCAACCCAAAGCAAGAAACTGGTGAAATTGAAGTGAGTATTATGATTTTTTATCTTTTTACGGCTAATTTAAACAACAAACTTTAAAAGATGTTCTATGGTTTTTAGATAAAGGTAGAAAACTTTCAAATTATTAACAAGGCAAAAGATAATTTACCCTTTAACATAAGAGAATTTCAAAAGGCTAAAGAAGCACTAAGAATGCAGTATAGGTACTTGGATATAAGATTTCCTCAGATGCAAAGGAATTTGAGAGTGAGATCGAAACTGTTGATGAAATTGAGAGAGTTTCTGATAGAAAATAATTTTATAGATGTTGAAACGCCTACATTGTTTAAAGCTACTCCTGGGGTAAGTTTTCTAGTTATTCATAATAATTTGTAGGTCCTTTTCCTATAGATAATACAGAAAAATAAGAAATCCCACAAAGTTTTTTTAAAGAACAATATTTTAGGGTGCACAAGAATTTATAGTTCCAACACGGTTTCCAGGAAAATTTTATTCTCTAGTACAAAGTCCACAACAATTTAAGCAAATGCTAATGGCTGGAGCTTTGGATAGATATTTTCAAATTGCTAAATGTTATAGAGATGAAGGAGCTAGGTAAGTAAGTACCCAAGCGACAGATTGGTGGTAATCCCTCTTGGTTTCTTGGACTCTAGGTATCCAATCAACAATTTCCAAAATTACACACACAAGTTTACTAACACCAGAGTGCGATTCAATTTTATTCAAAATTTTAACAGTCTGAAATTTATAGCTACAATACATGTTATAACCTCTTGCTCCATAAAAAACCATGTTGTTTATTTGCATGCTTGATCGCAAGAACCATGAATCATCTATATAATGCTCGAGATCAACAAAACGGACGTCGCGTGACGTCAACTAATATCAACTGCGAACAATCATTTCTAAGATTTAATTATAAATAAATGCTAAGTGATGTCTTTGCTTAATATTTATAAATTTTTAGGTCTCCAATTGTACTAACTAGTCAACGAATATTTTAGTGGTACCTTAAAAAACTCAAATATTTCTGTTGATCGCACAGATGCTCAAATGCAATAATCATGTTTCAGATGCTTGAGTATTACGAACGGGCAAGATGGGTTACAATCCACAGCCCGAGCTACGGTACATATTATATAGGAAAATTTAATTAAAATAATATATAAATCCAGTGAGTTTCACAGTAAAAACGCAAGATCTTAAGGTAATCTGTAATGACAAACTATTTTGTTCAAAAATCTGTATTCTCAAAATTTGGAAGGTTAAATGAAGAACTGGCCAAAAAATATTTTAAAAGGTTAAACTTTCGTGAAAACCATTTATGGCGAAATTTTTCAAATTCTGTGATAATCTGATTTTGGATTTATTAAATTATATTAATATTTTAAATGTTTTTTATGTTAAATTTTGACAATTCTCTCTCTGAGTTTTGTAAAACAGATGGAACAAATAAATTAAAATATTATTATATTATGCTCGAAGATCAAAACGGACGTACGGACGTCGCGTGACGTCGCACTAATATCAACGGCAACTTAATTTCATTTCTAAAATTCTTAATTAGAAAATAAATGCACAAGTGAATGGTTTAGTTAATATTTATAAATATCTTTAAGGTTAATTGTATACTCTCAAAATATTTTAAGTTGGTACCTTAAAAATCTCTCAAATATTTGCCAAAAAGTTAGACAGCTGCAAGAAAAATAGCATCTGCATAGCAACTGTAAATCATCTTTAGATAGATGTTTATATATCGCTCGTGCGCTGTTGCCAGATATTCATGGCTGATTAATTATGTTGTTGGAAAATTTTTATGTTTTAGAAAGTTTCATTAACATCATCATTATCATTTAAACTTTTAAGGTGGCATTTTGATCATCAAATTGCGCAACTTTGCCTCCATTTAATCGACCTCGTATCTTTTCAAGTTTCCAAGATCCTAATGATGAGAATCAAATTTGGGACACCCTGTACATTGTTTGAAATCTGATAACATTGTAAGATTTATATAGATTTTGTTTAAAATATTTTTAAATTAAAATATATTTATTTAGGTCGGATCGGCAACCAGAATTTACACAGTTAGATATCGAGTTATCATTCACAAATATGGAGGAAGTTTTGAAACTTGTTGAAGAGCTATTATTTTATTCTCTATCATTTTTTTATGATGGTATTCCTAAAAAATTTCAGAGGATGTCTTATGAAGAGGCATTAGAATCTTATGGTAGTGATCAACCAGATGTAACAGTTGGTTACAAGGTAAATTTTATCAGGTTGGAGATGCTGTGCTTTTTGACAAACTAGCTTTCTATAGTCTTGCAAATGGGTTACCCATTTTGATATATTAAACTATTTTCATAACTCCCTGTATATTAAATATATATTCTTGTGTTAAGCAACTTTTCACTATCCCATAGTATTTTTTTAGCTTCAAAACTGCACCGAAATACTTAAGCAAAACGAACAACTCAACACGACAGCAGATTTCGGCGCATACATTTTAGTATTCGACTCCACCACTTTAAAAGATTCCTGTATTTTAACGAAAGCAGTAAAAGAAAAGCTGTCAAAAGTAGCATCGCAATATTCTAAAGCAAAATTAATACAAAGTAAAGTAGTAAGAAATGTTTGGGCCAACAAAATGAGTAAAATATTTGCTAGTCAAGAAGCAACTGATATTTTGGATCGTTTCAATATTAATGATGATTCTGTTGTGTTCATTGCATATGGACCAAAAAACGAAGCTGTAAGTAACTTTTTAAATTCTACTGTACATAGTGATTTAAAATTAAAGCGGATTGTCAGTAAGCTACTATGAGAGGCACTACTTACTTGTGCTTTGGCAACACTGACATCACATCACACCTTTATGGTCAGTTGTAGCAAATCTACCTGTGGTTTACCCTAGTTTTGTATTCATTTCTTTTGATCTTATATCATAATGGCCATGTCGTGTATTCTTAGAAATTGATGGATACAATTTTTAAGGGTGAGGGTTGCAGACTTACTGTGGCCAGCTATTGATTATTTTATTTATTTATTTATATGTACATAATTCTTATCACCCAAAAGGCCATCGACCGAGGTCCTTCAGCCTATATGATTTACAATTTGTGTTTTATATTATTAAAACGAACATAAACAAAAACAAAAATACATATGTTTGGAGTAAAAAAAAAACAATAAATTAAAACTTGTAAATATCAGAATGTCCTTATTGTTACTCACACAACCATATAACAATAACAGTAGAAAGTTGTTTAACCACCTTCCTGTGCGCCTAAGACAGATTACTGAGGAGAAAAAATTTCGTAGAGAGGTTAAGAAGCTGTTGGTTGAGAAAGCCTATTATGATACTAGAGAATTTTATGACGATATATTGAGTTAGTGTTGTTCGTCCTTTTCTAAATTGTTTGTCATATTAACCTAGTACCTGACAAATTTTATTATTTTTTGTATGTATTTTATGTATGTGTTTTTTTACTTTTAGTTTAATTTTAGGAATTAGTTATAGGTATAGCTTATTAAAAATTAATATGATCTCTTTTAAGACTAATGTTTAAATATTTTAGAGCGATTTATTTTATTATTTTATTTTAAATTTAGATATGAACTTTGCTTTGTGAATGAGAATTTTATATTCTTAACACAATAAAGCTTTATTTAATTTGATTTGATTTGAACCATTTCCAAACCGTCTTCTCTGGAAGTATGGATTTGAATGTAGTCTCTGGATTTCTTACTTTACAGAGTGGTGTTATAAGCTAAATGTTGTGTGGTTGGGTGTTAAATTTGTTGGTCAGAGATAGGCATCGTTGGCTGATTGGCTGACCCATAGAGATAGTTGTTGGATGGATTATGGAGAGGGTTGTTGGGGTGTCTTATTTTGGTCAATATTCTTAGAGCCGTGGTCTCCGCTGTGGTGAGGTTTTTCCAGGCTGGATTTACTAGCAAAATGTGTCCATACTCGATCACAGGACGACATATAGTTTTGTAGATCTCTACTCCTGTTTTGATGCTTATTTCCTGGATCTTGAGTGTAAGAGCTCTGAAGTGTTTTGCTTTTGCTATGATTTTCTTTTTTAATATATTTGTTTGATGGTTAAAATTCAACTTAGAATCTATTTCTATTTCCCAAGTATTTAGCTGTGTGGGATGGTAAAATATTTGCACTTCCTATCTTCAATTTTGGGGAATGTTCAGGAAGTTTATGGTTAAATATTGAATAAAAACTGTGTTTTTGTTGAATTAACTTGTAGGGGCCATTTTTTAAATCATGTAAGTGTGGCTAGTATCTCAGATTGCAAATTGGCTATTGTTTTTGAAAGGGTGTTCCATGTGCGAAGATGGCTGTATCGTCTGCAAATTGTAAAATATAGGAATCTTGCTGGTTTGGCGATGGTTTTAGATCATAACAAAACAAGTCGTACAATAACGGAGATAAAGCTGATCCCTGGAGGAGTCCTTGCTGTGGAGTAAATTCTTCTGATATTGCTGTTTATTTTTACAGCTAGTTTTTACTTTCCAGAAAGCTTTCTGTAAGCCAGATCAGCTTGCTTGGAATTTTAAGAAAGTGCAACTTGAACAATAGATTAATTTGCGTTCAGAATCAGAATCCTAAGGTTTTTGAGTTAGCATATTCAATCATCTTGCAAGCCATTATTTATATAGTACCAAATTCTAATGCTTCCATGCTTGTATATCCTCCTATTACTATTTTAATCACATAAGATGATTATGATACCAGGAGTTCTTCATTGATCTGTAAGCCATTTTCTCGATTGGGAGTTTCACAGGATTCTCCTAGATATATGGCCATTACATGCTACAACATGAGTACGCTGATTGACATCATTACAAATGACAGATTTCTTAAAAATTTAGAAAGTTCTTGATGTTGCACGCATTCTATTCTGTTGATGAATTTTTAGAATATCAGAAATTCAAAACACAACTGGTATTTCGTTATTTCTGTGTAGTAGAGTAGAAGTGTATGTAGCTTATTGATTTTATTAATTCTTTATGTATTAAACTATTTGTCTAGTCTGATAAGTGTATACCTCTGTGTGTAACCTTTTATTAATGAATAAAAGTATTACTATTATTATTATTATTACAATTTTAAGGAGAGTGTACAAAATTTTTACTTCGGTTTTATTTCCAGAGAACACTGTTGGGAAAAATAAGACTGGAATACATAAATTTTTTGGAACAAAATTCGCAACTCGCATTGAGGAAGAAAGGACTTCACTTTTTATGGATTGTAGATTTCCCACTTTTTGAAACTAATTCCGAAACTGGTGCATTGCAGTCGCCACATCACCCTTTTACAGCACCTCATCCCGATGATTTAGAATTGCTGGAAAAGGATCCATTGAAGGTAATGCGTCTTCTCAACAAACCATTCCTAACTGTATGATAACTTTTTTTTAAGTTCTTTTTTCTGTCTACCGCTGTGTTCGCACGTCATTGTCGTGGTTGGGCCCAGTAGGATCTTTTGGAACATGCACTAGAGTTGCTGATTATTGGCAACTCTTGTTGCTAGCGTATGGATGGGATCCGAAGCTAAGACGAACACAAGGTTTATTTGCATACCGTGCTGATGCTGATGAGTGAGTGAATGACATTCTGTGCCTTAAACAGGTGTCTCCAACGGTGCCTCTGAGATACAGGGTGACCTCTCAGTGTATCTAGTCTTACTGCGGTAATGCGGGGCTCTGCCGTGGTGGACTATTACTTCCCTAGCTCCAAACAGAAAGCGGACAGAATCGCTTTCATAGAAAAAAGTGACAAACGTGCGCTGACCAAAACGGATAAATTCAATTCGTTTTGAGAGATGCCACCCAAGGTCACAAGCAGACAAAGGTGAGCCGACCGAAACGGGGGAATCCGTTTCGAAAGGTGCTCCTGAAGTCACAGGCTCCTTTTTCACGGAGAGGGGCTAATCCATCCCCAACAAACAGGTGCTTGGGAAGGGTTCCCTGAATCCAAACAGAAGGCGGACAGAACCGTCTTTATAGGGAGAAGGGTTCTCTGGCTTTAAACAGTATGCGGCCTCAGAAAGAACATCTGGTTCCTGTAACAAGGACCTGGTAGCTACCCACGTCACTAGACCGGGAGAGGAGGGCATGACGGATCTAACCGTCTGCTCGTCATACTCTCCAGGAGACAGGGACACCAGAACACATATTGTGCTCGTGTCCGGTAGCGACACGAGTAAGAGGAGATATAAGAAGTCTCTCTCAATCTGATATCGGATTCATTAGAAGACTGATCCGATTGGGAGAAATATAAAAAGTATGAGCCATAATAGACCGAGCGGTCGCAGTGGAGGGCGTAAAAAGTCCACTCACTTTAAACTTAACCCATTATTCTGACAGTAATTTTGCAACAACCTTTAATAACTATACATATGCAAAAATTTATCATTTAAATTTTCATAGATTGTTCTAGTATTGTGTGCAGGGGCTCCGTTACGTTGAAGTTAAAATTCGTTATAATTTGCGAGGAGTAAATTATCAAGATTCCTAAAAGATCGATTCTCAAAAAGTAAAGGTATTAAAAGCATATGTATTTGTTGCCTCTCCTAAGTACATGTGTGTTGTTTTCGTATAGTTTCTGTCAAACTTGTAGTACAGGTTTAACATATCCTTTTCTCTTTATTTGAAAAACTCATTTCTTTAGAAAATCTGTACAGGCAACTTTCTTTTAACAAGTACTTTAAAGTATAACATGTTATACTTTGTTGAAATCGAATTAACAAGCAAAATAAATCTACGTAAAAATCCAATATGGTCTCCTGAAGAAAAAATAAAGTTGATGATGGTGACCGACTGCCGAAACGTCGGATCTGAAATTTGAGAGCACTATCAAATAGTGCGAAAAAAGTAGCAATGTACGTTTGAATTTCGTTTTGAAATGGCGCCAGGAAAAAAACCGATTTTTGAAAATTTCGGTTTTTCTCGGATATCTTCGGAAATACCCGGAATTTTAAAACTTTCTAAAAGGCATATTGTTGGCCTCATAAATGCGCAACTTTGTCCTAATTTAACCATCTTTGTATCTTATATAGTTTCCAAGATATTAATGATGAAGTTTGAATTTGCATTTCCCTGTATAGAAAAATAACGGTGGGGTAAAAAATTTTGTACGTTCTTTTTTAGGTTAGAGCCCTTTCATATGACTTAGTACTTAACGGCAATGAAGTAGGCGGAGGTTCAATACGTATTCATAATCCCGCCTTGCAAGAAAAAATCTTGGATTTACTTCAAATTGAAAAACATACACTGCAACACATTATTGATATGTTGGGTAAGTAATTTTTTCATATTCTTTGATGACTTTAAGCTTATTTTTTTATTTAAAGTCAAAAAGCTGACATACTTGTTGCAGAGGACCAGGGTTCGAAAATATCCGATATTTATTATAAAAATCAAAATATCGGATATTTATGATATATATATCCGATATATATATATATATATATATATATATATATATATATATATATATATATATATATATATATATATATATATATATATATATATATATATATATATATATATATATATATATATATATATATATATATTTTTTTATTTTAAATGTTTGATATATATCCATTTTGTTAATAAAGGTTAAATTATAAATACAAAAGTTATTGAATGCTTTCTAAATCTCAGTAATAAGGTAAAATCGTTTCTGCACTTTGTCAATTACTTTCTTTGTAATAAATAATGGAATAAACACAAAAAAACTTATTCTTCGTAAAAAATTTTTCTGATACGACTGAGGCCATTAATGCCGGCAGAAGTGTTGCCATTTATGGATTAGAACTTATATTAGGGAGTATGTTTTAACTCTACTCCAACGCCATCTAAATTTGGGAAAAAAAATTTTTTGTAAACAAAGAAACAAAACAGAACAAAATTACTTTTTAATAATATTAAAAAACTTTTAAACAATTTTTTATATATAAAAACATCCTTTTTTTAAAAAATTTTTTTTTAAATAATTTCTGAAAATCCTGAATAAAATATTCTTCCAAAGAAATTAAAATTCCTTACTTGTAAATATATTTTGTAGGTTAAATATGCTTAAATAAATGTTGTTTTTTTAAATAATTTTCTCTGAAAATCACGTAGAATAACAATATTCTTCCAAATGTAAATTATAAATTCTTGGCACTTGTAAACTATATTTTGTAGGTTCTGGATGCCCTCCGCATGGTGGCATAGCTCTAGGTCTGGACAGACTGTTAGCGATTATGTTAAACATGAGCAGTATTAGAGATGTGATTGCATTCCCCAAAACTTTTGAAGGAAAGGACCCTGTTAGCCAAGCTCCTTCCGAAGTGACAGAAGAAACCTTAAAGTTATATCATATAAAGACAGTTTTAAATGAAATAAAAAAATAGGAAAAAATATGTAGTCAATTTAAAATCTGTAGGTGCTAATATTTTTACAACGTTTTTTTGTTAATAAAAGTTATTTGTGATTAAATTACTTCTTTTAGTATGGGATATTTTTTAAGTTAAAAAATGTGAAAAAAAACGTGAAAAACACTTTCACGGCACTTCTACATGGCAGGATAAGTTTCTCTTTGGTCTCCGGGAATTTGATAAAAAATGCGATTATTTCGCGCTTTCAGTGATCCTTGCCTAAAAAAACCTTTTTATTTTTTAAAGCATATGAAAATCCCGCTAGAGCTGTATGTCATCTGTGTAGTTTTGATGTATAAAAAATGGTTAGGTTGGTATAAATAAAAGTACAGCAAAAACAAATTAAAAATATTTACATTTTATATTAGACCATATTTTTATATGCTTTATAAAAAAGATATTAAAAAGGTAGATTATCTTTCTAGGGAAATTTAGAACTTACTATAATTAGGTGATGGGTGTCATAAGTCAAGGAGTTGAGGAATTTTTAAGTTACTCATTTTTGACTTCGAACATATACTAACCTGGAGGGATAAAACAAAGCTGGCTCTTAGAATTATTTTTTACCTCTTTTTGTTGTTTGAGGGCCCGTATTTTCTTTGTAGCTGTCATGGGCCCCAATTATTAAATTTGTATGATTCTAGTATTAGTCTAGATTAAAATAAAATAAAAATGTTCATGATTTTTTAAAAGTTATTTCACTTTGAAATTTAAAAATTGAAAATTTTGGAATAGAAATTAAAAACATTTAAAAAAAAATCTAAAGGCACAGGTCAAAATATGTGGGTGGATTGCATAGCCCAACCTTTCTCAGATTTATTTATTTATTTATTTATTTAAATTCGTTTATAGATCTTTACAAAAAGATATAAAACATGTCACAAAAAAAAAACTGAAATAAAATAACAAAATACAATCTGTTCAACAAATTTCAAAACATCACAAAAGAAAGAGTGTCATGTCACTTCATCCGAAAGGAACTCGTCTATGGTGTAATACATTTTCTCTTTAAAAAACAATTTAGTTTTTCTTCTAAAATGCCTATATTCAACTTGCTGTCGAAGAACCTTAAAAGGTGGTTATATACCCGCATGCCCATAAGCATCGGCCCTTGTGGACCACATCGCTACTGTGATTCGGTTTAAGCACCTAAACTTGATTTTATTTCTGGTGTTATATGTGTGAGTGTCGGCATGTCAAGCAGTGAATTCATGTTTCAAACACATGGCATGCTGCTTCTATCATACAAAGGCATCCGTGGCATGATCTGGAAGTTTTTTAAACAAACTTCGAAAGTTCCCCTTTTTTTGTTTTTAAGCAAACCCTAACAGCTCGTTTTAAAGGAAAAACGAACAGCCTGGGCAACCCCCAAACGTATGCCAAGTAAGTCGAGACTGCCCTCGAAAAAAAATTTAATTGCTGCCCTAAAACGGTCAAGCCCTGATCTGGATTGCCGTTTAATTTTTCCTAACAGTTATCAGGGGGGGTTCCCCCAAAAAGGGTCCTCAACCATACCCCAAGAAGCGCAAAACCTGTTTTGTTATTACTGCTAGTTGCTGCATCCTTATTTCCGTAATGTTAATTTGCCTTTGCCTGTGATGAAATATCAAAAATTCGTTTTCGATGCATTCAAGAAAAGCCCATTGGCAGTAAACCAATCCACAAGCTTTGAGAGCATTTTTTCACAGGATTTGGTGGTTTCAGCTGAATCTCAGAGACTAGAATTGTTGCGTCATCAGGTAAAGGGTAATTTTGTAATCGACAATGAAGTGACAAGATCCGCTAGGTACAATGAAAACAGTATTGGGGATAATATTCCTCCCTGAGGCACTCCCATCTCCACTTTAAGTCGTTCCGATTGAAAAGTTTGAAATTTATAGTTTTCATTGTCACGAACTTCAGTGTATTGCTCTCTATCGTGCAAGTATGATCGGAACCAGTCAAGAACCCTGCCTCTTATTCCACAAGCTTCGAGCTTCCTAAGTAGTCTGTCATGAGGGACACAGTCAAAAGCGCGACTCAAGTCACAGAAAATAACCACCGGACAGCGCCCATTAGAGAGGTCATCCAGAATACCACTATAGAGCTCCGTCGAAGCGGTCTGCGTACTCTTGCCTTCACTATAGCCATGCTGTTCTTCAGGAATTAGTTTGTAAGTGGCAAAACAGTTCAATCTTTCCAACATACAATACTCAAAACCTTTGAGATCACAGACGTAATGGATATTCCACGATAACTCTTTATGTTGTTCTTTGCAGCATTTTTGGGAATGGGAACCACTCTCGACAATTTAAGACAATCAGGAAAGACAGCGGTTTCAAAAGAGAGGTTTACCAGATGAACCAATGGAGTAACAAGTTTAGGAGAAACCTCTTTTATTATTTTGAATGGCATTCCATCAGGTCCTACAGAGGGTTTATTTTTTATTTGTCTTAAACATTTCAGCCTCTGCAAAAGGAATAATCACCATTGAATTAGGATTGCTACAAATTCCGCATAAATTAGAGTGCGGATTACTTCCTGAAATTTGTTTAGAAATAACTTTTGGAGAATCTATTTTTGAGCCATTGTTGTCAAGTTCAATGTTTGTTCTACGAGTTGGTTCGTTATTTCGTAATTTATTGATTATTTCCCACGAAGTTTTATTCTTATTTGTTGATTTCTCCATTAATTACTAAAATACTCTCTTCTTTTAGTTTCAACAAGTTGTCTATGTTGTTTTTTCTTTGTCCGGTATATTCCAGTTAACTGAGGGTGTTGTTTCTTCATAATATAAAGATCTCTTAGGGACTCACTAGACTTTTGCATTGAATGATCAAAAACCTTGACTTTATTTTTTGTTCTTTGATTTATTTTTACAAGAGGAAAGGAAGATTCAAAGTAGTCCCGTAATCCTTCATAAAACAGATTAAACTTCCTATTGAAGTCGGACTCACATATACTTCCTGCCACACCTCCTCTTCTAGAAAAGATTGAAATCTTGATTTATTCTGCCGACAGTACAATCTCTTCCAGAGATTGTATTTGTGTTTGCTGCCGTTAATGTTGTTGTATCGACCGACACAAGAATAACTCTGTGGTCGGACATAAAAGTATCGAAAACATTAAGCTGAGGAGAGCAAGTATCATCACTAAACACATTGTCTAATATGTTCTGACAATGAACATTCACCCTACCTAGTTGGCACCTGCACCATTCTATG
The DNA here is from genome assembly GCA_019359885.1 of Listronotus oregonensis. Classification (NCBI taxonomy): domain Eukaryota; kingdom Metazoa; phylum Arthropoda; class Insecta; order Coleoptera; family Curculionidae; genus Listronotus; species Listronotus oregonensis. Next base: position 111,067 of record JAHBCN010001432.1, read on the forward strand.
AATTCCAAACTGCGCCGCAATACTGTCAAGTTCTTCCCTTTCCTTACCACTCCCATGTTAACATTAAAGTCTCCAAAAACCCAAGGACTCTATGTATGGCAAATACACGTTGCAGCAACTTCTCCAAACATCCAAGAAATTGTTGAATCTCCAGAAGGTGAACGATAGATGCAAATTAAAATATGGGTTTTATTTTTCCATCCATAAACTCGCAGGCACAAAATTCAAAGTCTTTTTCGTGGCACAGATCACCTGTAGCCCAGGCCCTAGTAAAAATATCCTCCCGCGACCAGATTATCGTACCACCACCCCTCATATTCCTTCTTGAAAACGAAGCTGCCAATCTGTACCCCTGAACCACAAAACTGTTTACTTGTTCATCCGTGAGCCACGATTCCGTTATTGCAACAAATAGCGGATTAAATCGTTGAACTTCGGCCGCCAGGATAAATGCCTTGGTTCTGACACTCTGCACATTGAGATAATACAATAAATGTATGTGATCTGAGAAGGAATCCTGCAAAATATTCGATGAATCACACAATAATCGCTCACCCGATAAGTCAGGCAAATTTACGTATGTTTACCCATGTGCCGAACACCCTGTATTTGATTTTAGGTAGCTTGATGTTCTAATAATTTACTTTTCCAATAATTTTAGAAAAAATATTTACAAGTGATTTGAAAAAAATACAACACACTTTATTTGTAATACCTTTATTAACACATGATATTCTGACATTCACTTTTTTGGTACATTTAATAAATCATCTCTAAAAACAACGAATATAAGCAAATTATTAAGGGCTGTTTTTGCAAAATTGCTTTAAAACATTTACAAACAGGCGGCGTCCTTAATTAAATTAAAAAAGTAACAAAAAGATTCCCATTACACCTTATTTTATTCACGAAAACGTGTTATATACAGAACTTGTAATGTGTTCTTTCATCAACCTTTAGGAAATATAATGGTTGCACTTTTGAAACACCTAACTGCTTCTAGCAAAAACAGCTATGCTTTCCGACGTTTCGCCTGTGGTTGCAAAGGCATCTTAACTGCCACACCTGGCCAAACTTGGGCAAAAACAACTTTTTTTCGCAACTTAAAAAGTGATTTTTTCCTTACCAAAGTATTCTTGTGGCCAACAGTATCTGCTATATATTTGGTGTGGGTCCCATGTCACGTTTTAAATAAAAATTTTTAAAGTCCTTGAGCCGCCACTAACCCATTAACTGAAGACCTGAAAGTACCCAAACCTGTAAATAAATCTGTACAATTTTCATTTGTGGCGCAATTCTTAGTTCTTCGCGGATGCTTTCGAGCGAGAAAAAGTTTACCACGATTCCGACGGGGAAACTCGCTGAAAATGGTCCCCAAAGTTCGAAAAATGAGTTTCCCGCGAATATTTGCCAAAATATGCGAATTAGAGAATTTTTGTATAGACAAAAAATGAAGATCACCTCGAAATCTACAAAAATGGTCCTTACCAATTTTTTCGCAACACCAACACGGCTAAAAAATGCAGATGGGCAATACAATTTTTTATCAAAGAAAGATGGCGAAGGAAATTTTCTGGGATCAAACAACACTTGCTAAGGTATCATTATAAAAAAGAAATGTTAATAACAAACCATGTTTTTCAAAAATATCAATAAATTAATGAAAATATTGTGAAATAAAACTTTGACAGCTCTTTTTAATATTCTAGAAAAATTAGAATGGACCCAAACTCATACGCAATGATAGGTACGGGTTTTTTTCCCATTCCGATGAAATTTGAATGATTAAAAAATGTACATTATTGCCCGAGTAATGGAACAATTCGTCCGTCCGCTTATAAGTGAATCCATGACGATAGCGGCAACTGAAATAAGGGGACTTTTGGGTCCCGTTTTCTCGAAAACTATCGATTTTAAAAAAATATGGTGACCATTTTTGTAGATTACAAGGCAATCTTCATTTTTTGTCTAAACAAAAATTCTACAATTTGCATATTTTGGCAGCCATTTTCAGCCCTTTCGCACCTGTTAATGTTGATAAACTTTTTCGCTCGAAAGCATCCCCGAAGACCTTAGAATTGCGCCACAAAGGAAAACTGTACAGATTTATTTACAGCTTTGTCCCTTCATTTACTGGACTACACCGTTAGTGGGAATAAACCCTTAATATCTCATTCTATCCAAGGCGAAACGTTGGAAAGTTGTTTTTTTTTTGGCACAGATTAAACCTAAAAATCTAATTTCCTTCGTGTCGATTCTAATAATAAATCTAAAAGTCCTATACTTTAAACACGTTCAAGGTTTAAAAAAATATATGGGAATTTGTAAAATAACTAAGAAAATACCATAAAAAATAAATATGGCCGTCTTACATTTACAAAATTTTTAGAATTCACGGATTATATTCTAAAAAATACAAATTTATTTTTTAAAATATAATTTATTCGATTGCATAAAACTAGTCAAGCTAACTTTTGTAAAAGATATATTAAGTGTAAATATTAAGTACAGTTGACTAACCTGTGGTGAGACTTCATTCTATATAGAATACTATTTTTACTCGCGGTAGATGCATAATGCATCGATATCCACAAAATTCATATTCATTCACAAAATTTTGAATTTTGCATTTCTTGTGACCACATCATCAAATTAATCACAGCGAGGTTATTAACCATTTTAGCGTTTAAAAATATATTTTTATTTAAGATGCTTACCATATGCATATATGGTAGTTGAATAATAATCATGCAATTTTGAAGTAGCACACAATGTGTAAAAAATTTTATCTTCCACCGGCAAAGCCAGTTAGAAATTGTGAACTAAATAATAAATTTAATTTTCTTAATGCTCAGCTTATACCGGGTGTCAATTAAGAAGGACGCCGGCTGATCTCAAAGTTTATCGCACAGCGTTGGGGAAAAATATTTTTAGTAAAAGTGGTCAAGGGAAATAGCTGGAAATTAATTTCAAGTTTCTAAAATGGCCGCTAGGGGACGTAACTGCAATCTTGCTATAAAGTGATGTTTCTGTGAATTTTGCTATATTAACCATTATCTTTAAAGTCGAGGATAATTTGAACCTTTTTTGTTTGACAATTTTTGCTGTATCTCTAAAATAAAGTAGTGGAGAGTATTTAAGGTTTCCGTAAAAAACACTCTGTATATTCAAAACGGCTAAGCCGATTTTAACAAGCTTGGGATTGTTGAAAAAAGTTTCTTGGCCTATAAATTTTATAATATTTGAAGTTTTGTTAGTTTCACAAGGCGCCGCTAGAGGGCTTTTTCAACATTTCTACAGAAATGGTAATTTTATCAAGAAAATCAAATGCATTGATGATTTTTTTGCATGAAAAAGTAGCTAAATGATGTGTGATGAAGCTCGCGAAAACCATATCTCGATATCTTGTTCCTTCATAAAATTTAGGCCAAAGAAAATTTTATACGTCAATATCTCAAAAACTATAAAAGCTACAAGCAATTTTATATGACATATATTATATATTTTACGGAACCTTTAATTTAGGTTATATAATATTTTCGCCTAAATGTAATAGTTTACGAGTTATAATCAATAAATCAAATTTTCAGGATTTTTTTAAGGTATACCCCTGGAACTCGATTTTTTTTATTATAACTCGTAAAGTATTACATTTAGACGAAAAGATTATATAACCTTAATTAAAGGTTCCGTAAAAATACATAATTAATGTCCTATAAAATTTTTTATAGGTTTTATAGTTTTTGAGATATTGACGTATAACATTTTCTTTGGCCTAAATTTTAGGTAAGGAACAAGATATCGAGATACGGTTTTCTCGAGCTTGTTTGGGCATTATTTAGCTACTTTTTCAAGAAAAAAAAATACACCAATGCATTTAATTTTTTTGAGAAAATTAACGATATCTGTCGGAATATCGAAAAAAACCCTGTAGCGGCGACATGTGAAACCAACAAAACTTCAAATATTATAACATTTATAGCCCAAAAAAAGTTCTTGTCAACTAGCTTAAGCTTGTTAAAATCGGCTTAGCCATTTTGAAGATACAGATTGTTTTTTACGGAAACTTTTAAATACCCTCCACCACTTTATTTTTAGAGATACTGCAAAAATCGTCGAACAAATAAGGTTCAAATTATGCTCGACTTTAGGTATTTTTTGGTTAGGTTAATATAGCAAAATTCACAGAAACATCACTATTTACGCCCCTAGCGGCCATTTCAGAAACTTAAAAATAATTTTCAGCTATTTCTTTTGACTACTTTTACTACAAATATTTTTTCCCCAACGCTGTGCGATAAACATTTTCTGAGATACACCCGGCGTCCTTTCTTATTTGGAATCCCGGTATATGGATGGTCAAATAAACATTAAGCTTTTAGGTCAGTATATCACCAATCAATGAGAAAAATATTAATTTTTTAAAGGTGCTAACCTGTACATAGACTATCAAATGTTCGTTTCGCGGTTACTGCAAGCGTTTTTAAGTCAAATCACCAACAAAACCACAAATTAACACACTGTGAAACCATGTCTTACGTAATTTGTTTGGGATCGCAATACTTTTCTCTTAGAAAAGTAAAAAGAGAATTCTATATGGCATAAAGTATCTCTACCAGTGTGAAAAATTTTAATCTAATATAAATTCTGCATAGAAATAACAAAACCATCAAAGCAAAATATTTTAAGAGCAAATTATACAGAAAGGGCAAGTTCTTTATTCCATCGATAAAAAGTACGCTGCATTTTTGTGCTGAAAGTTAAATAACGTCATGAGAAGTTCTGATGGAACAAATTAAAACGAAATGTTTAAAAAAGCTCGCGGTTTGTTCTGTAACTGTCAATGCTCAGCTGATTGTTGTATTTCTCTTCCGTATTTATTTATTTTTTTGCTTAATTATTTTTTAAAAACGCTTTAATGGAATCCATCGGACTCTCTCTAGCGGTAGTTTAAAAACGGTTTGATGAATTAGCGCTTAATGCGCTGGATGCATCGATGCAATTAAAAACTTGCCCAAAGGTAATCTAACTGATAACATAACAACAAAAACAGCAGGGTAATTAGATCTCTTGTAAATTCACTTCATGCTATATTAAACGATTAGGGAACTTTGAAAAAAGACAGCAGTAAAAGGAGTAGAAATACTATCTATCTATAAAAAAAACTAAAAAAGAATTTTTTTCGCAAAGTAAAACCTTTTACTACCGTATCCCCCCCTCGCTTTTTTAGCCCCCGGTTAAAAAGTAATGGCGATAAAGGGGCAACAAGGATTTCGCAAAAAAAAAAATTTTTAGATAAACCTGTATGGGTATTATTAGATCACAGTGAAATTATTTAAAATTGACGTTTTTCAAACACACTTAATATAGAACATTTAATTGATAAGATAAATTTTCTCTTAAAAATGCCTGATTGTTTACTGTACTTGTATTTAACCCCCAATGTCATTATTATAGATTTTCTACAATATGGAAAAGGGGGAAAATTTGGCCTTTTTTTCCCCATAAATTTTCGAAAAAAGTTTTCAATTTCCCTTTTTATTTTTTTTAAATAAGTCCAAATATTTTTTTTAAAAAAAAATTGGTAAAAAATCAGAATGGAAAGTAAAAAAAAATTTCTTTTTTTATTAAATTTTTTACCATTTTAAGTTTTTCAATCTTTTTTTTTTAAAATTCATGATCCCTCAATGACCAAAAAAAAAAATGCTGGTTTATAAGCTTTTTAAAGGGGAAAAAAGAAAAAATTTATGTTTGTGCACAAAGGCATCATATAGTTTTTTAAAATAAAAGATCAAAAAAAGTGTAAAGGGGGATTCAAACAGAAATTTAATTTAATTTTAATTTAGCTAAATTTATGGTTTTTTTTTTTTACAACCCTCCTTCATAAAAGATTTATAAACTTAAAAATATTAATTTGCCCAAAAAAATGTCTATTTGCGTCTGAAAAAAAACATGTCATTTTATTACTGTTCAAAATAAAAAAAAAGTTTTTTTTTGTTAAAAAAAAATACAATCAAAAAACACAAACAACCCCTGATTATTATTTTGTGCTGTCTTTTAAATTTTAAATTTTTAAAATTTGGTCATTTGTATGAACGACTCCATAGAAACCGTTTATTTAACTTTTTTTAAAAAAAAAAAAAAAAAAAAAAAAAAAAATTTTAAAAGTTTTTTTTTTACTTGCCTTCTGATTTTTTTTCCAATTCATTATAGATGTAAATAAAGATACTTGAACTTAATAAATATAATAAAATAAATTAAACTGAATTTTTACAAATATGATAGCCCAGAATGTTTTTGAACACAAAATTTCAAAAAAAATGATTAAAACTTATTCTTAAAAATTTAAGGTTTAATTTATAAGGACTCATATTAAAAAAAAAAAAAATAGCAGTTTTGTATCTGTTGGTAGAATTAAGAACACTTAAAAAAATTATCCCAATTAAAAAAAAACACAACAAAAAGTTATCTTTTTATTTTTAACGCCTTATTTATTGTTTTTTTTTTTTAAAAACAATGCATTTTTTTGATATGTTTTAATTTAATAGAATCATTCATTAAAAACAAAAAACTGCGATTTAAATTTGAAAATAAAAAAGTAACAATAAATTTAAATTGTTTCGTTAATAATGAAATATTATGTTTCACTTTTACCAAAAAGTTTTAAAAATTATAATAAAAGCAAAATCAAGTTATCATTCTTTCATTTTAATTTAAATAGCAAATTTTCATATGAATTAAATTAATTTTTTGTTACAAAATTGGTGGTGTAGTGTTATATACATAAATTAGTTGTATGACTGTAAAAACTAAGTCATTCTGCCCAAATTTTTCGGTTTTTTTAATTTTTTAAATTTTTAAAAAATTTTTAATCACGGGGTTAGTTGGCATTTATAGTTTTTGGTTTTGCTTTAAATTGATCAAATTAAAAAAATATAAATTTTTCTTTAAACTCAATTTCTCATGTCTATTT
>JAHBCN010001433.1:0-118026 GCA_019359885.1 Listronotus oregonensis
AGTAGTCATACGTCTAGTATACTCAACAGGACATTAAACAAGCCATATAAATATACCTTCTTTAAGTAAAATCAGGTAAGTTAGTAAATCTGGTAATAATATATGTATATTTTTTTTTAATTTTATTACAAATATTATACTACATAATAATAAATTCCAAATGTATGTAAAACACATAACAGAAAATAAAACAATAAAAAAGAGTAAAACTAAGCTTAATCTTAGAAAATAGGTCTTTTTATTAATAGTAGTCTGGTCAACATGTAGGTACCTTTTTGGATGAAATTTTTGTATATTCTCCGAAATTTACGATCAAGATCTCATTCGATTCGGAATAATATGTAGAAAATTTAAGGAAAAGTCCCAAAAGAGGCGATGAAAATTGAAAAAGTTATAAACAATTTTTAAAAAATAGGGGTTCGAAAACTATCAAAGATATACAAAATTTCAAAAATGATCTAAAAAGAGGAGGAAATTTCCAAAAAAAAGTCTTACCTCTCAAAACTGTATTTTTAATATTTATAATTTTTACAGAGCCCTAAAAATAGCGTTAAAAGCGGGTAGTCTGGCTACCGCGCGCGATTCGTCACACACGGTAACGGACTTTTTCTAGAAAATTTCCTCCTATTTTAAGATCTTTTTTTTTTAATTTTAAATATCTTTAATAGTTTTTGAGATATTAAAAAAAAACAAACCCCTACTCTTTTTAAATTGTTTATAACTTTTGCAATTTTTATCACCCCCATTTGGGACTTTTCGGAATCGAATGACACCTTGATCGTAATTTTCGGAAAATATACAAAAATTTTATCCAAAAAGGTACATGTTGACCAGACTATTAATGAAAGGTGCACCGAAATATATCAACGTTACAGTAGGATCTGTTCTAGTTAACATTATTCCATCAATAAAAAAAACCCTAATTTGTTTGATAAGGACGCTCGCTGCCTGTGCATGGAACCGGAATTTTTTATTATTGTACTTTTCTTACTTTAGTACCATTTTTATCAAATTAAATTTATTCTAAAGCAAAAAGACTTAAAAAGTTTTAACCCCAAAAATTAAATGTTTTTTATCTCCTAACGGACTATAAAGGCCTAAAGCCTAAGTACTAAACAGAGCTGTCGATAATTAGTTTAAAACAATTACAAAATCGTGTTCAATTCCTTCTCAGTAATTAAATTACTTTCATTTAATTACTTTTCGGAAAAGATAATTGTATTTGTATTATCAATTAATGGGATAATGTAATCGTAATTGGTAATTGATTTTCACGAGTCCCAAGTAATTCAATTACTTAGAAAGTAATTCGATTACTTATAAAGTAGTTGGATTACTTAAAAAGTAATTCAATTACCTAATAAATAATTGAATTACTACGAAAAATTCTATTTTAGATTATTTGTGATAAATTTTAAACATTATATGATAGTTTAGTGTACTTATCACCAATTTTGTGATCAAAGAAGGGCAAGATAGTAAAAATGAGTTTAATTTAATTATCATATTTAATGATCGATGTCTCGAAAACAAAACATTGTCGAAAAATATTACTTTAGATTTGTGACCAGCGCCTCCGCATGCAGAAAATCATTGAAATCGACGAGGGTCAAGAAAAGTTAAAAGTACACCATAACTTAGATTGGTTGTGTTTTAGGGTCACGCAATTATATAAATTTTGTATAAATAGCTAATTTTTAAAGTAGAATAAAATTTTAATATTTTGTGGCTTACGGGGATTAGAATTTCACAGACGATATGATAGTTTGGGGACTTATCACCAATTTTTTGATCAAAGAAGGGCAAGATAGTAAAAATGAGTTTAATTTAATTATCATTTTTTAAGATCGATGTCTCGAAAACAAAACATTGTGGGTTACTTTGGGGTTTGTGACCAGCGCCTCCGCTTTTCAGAAAATCATTTAAATCGACGAGGGTCAAGAAAAGTTAAAAGTACACCATAACTTAGATTGGTTGTGTTTTAGGGTCACACAATTATATAAATTTTGTATAAATTACTAATTTGTATAAAAGTACAATAAAATACTCATACATAAACAAGTTTAACGAGAAGTATTGTTTTTACATAAGAATGTTTTATTAATTTTTTAATTTTGGGACAATCCACAAAGGCTGAGGCTTAAGTACTAACGTACCGTGGGTGTCTTAAGTATGGTAAGAGGAAGTTTATCACACACAACTCAAATATTTGGAGATTTGAAACGGAAAACTTCTGCCGGTAGCAGATTCCAGTGTGAACACTCTGGGGATAACGGAACGAAAAAAGTGGGAAGTTTGGGGTCTCTCATGTTGGACTCTAAAAGTATGCATAAAAGTGGCACTACATGTTGCTCTGTTGGGAGCTGCCAGAGAAAAAAATAAACTTTCCAGAGTTCATGAGACGACGGCACAGCGCGGGCAAACAGCTTTGAGAGCGCGACGGGTATGATTGGTCCCATCAATCGGCATTACAGGCCAATGGTCTCATACGCGCTGCGGCGTTGCACACGAAAACGGAAGATTTCAACTCGGGTCCAAAGTATAGTGTGTTGCCTACCTACATTTATGGCAAACACTTATTTTTCTCCAAAACTTCGTAGAATTTTACTGCGGAAAATCATAAGGGTACCTTGATGAAAATTATTTTCTTAGCGGGCTAGACATTTTTTAATTAAATATACCTTCTTTCTTAAACCTTTTTTTATTATTATTAAATTCTTTATTTAGCACAAAGTACTAATTACAAAATTTACCATAGGTACAGTCCTTAAAATTATACAAATTAAAATCTGTAAAAACCTTGTCCAAGACACGTAAAATTAAAAAAATATAGTCACAAAAACAAAACAAAAAAATATACAATAAAACAACAATTACAAAACAAACATCAACTTATAGAAAAAAAAAATATAAAATCACCAAAATAATAAAAACTTATACGGATCATAATTTTAACCTCCAAGAAATACATTTAATTTTCTTTAAAAACATCAACAGACTTCGAAGATTTGATTTCATGCGGTAAATCATTAAATCTTATCAGACCCCTGTGGAAAACTGAATTTTCTCTCATTTTTTTATTTTTTGGAAGAACAAAGAAATCATTTTGCCTTCTTGTGTTATAACGATGTACTTCCCTGGTGCGAACCAGCTTATTGACCAAATATGTGGGAGCCTGACCAATGTTAATTTTAAAAATAAACACTAGTGTGAGGTATTCGAAATACAGCCTAACAGGTAACCATTTTAAACAGTCTAGCATGAATCTGATTGGAGTGCTTTTTGGACATGATAAAATCAATCTCATGGCTCGATTTTGCAATTTTTGAATTCTAGATAATTCATTTTGGTTCAGCAGATACAAGATGGTAGAACAGTAAGTTAAATGAGAAAGAACCAACGTATTATAAATAGTTATTTTTGTCCACATGGATAAATATGGAGCACACCTAGAAAGATAATTAATACTATAACTTAATTTAGATATTATATAATTAGCATGTTCTTTAAATTTTAAATCTTTATCTATTATCACTCCTAAATACTTATTTTTTTTGACACATTCAATACTAGAACCATTTATATGCACATTATAATTACCATTTACAAATTCACTATACATCCTTTCATTTCCTATTATCATACATTTACTCTTGTCAGCATTCACCTTCAATGAATTTTCACAAGTATATTTATATTATTTTGAAGAACATTGTTTATTTTAATAACACTGCTCTCCAGATTTTTAATTGGTACATAAATTAGTGTATCATCAGCAAAGAGGTGAATGCTAACATCATCCGCTACATCCACAATGTCATTTATATATAAAACAAAAAGTAATGGTCCTAATATACTTCCCTGAGGTACTCCATGACTATTATCAATTTCATTTGATAACTCACCATTCAACCTTACTCTTTGTTTTCGGTTATCCAAATAACTTATAAACCATTTTAATACAGTACCCCCTAATCCCATTTTTTGTAATTTTGAAATTAAAATTTCTCGGTCTATGGTTTCAAAAGCTCTCCTTTAAACTTGCTTGGATAAATCATGCGCCTATTAATCAAATATTTAATTGTCTTTGCCATTTTATCAGAAATTTAAAACATAAACTAACATAAACACAAACAAATAAACTGTATAATGTATAAGATTTTACATTTAAATACAAGTACTAAATTTTTAGTACAGGGTTTTTCCGTATATTTTGGAGTACCACCAGAGCTTTTATTTATGACACATGAAGAGTTAGAAGAAACTTTAAATTACAAAAGTTAAAGTTTTTTAACTGAACTATCAAAACTTGTCATCAGATAAAACAAAATATCATCGGAAATATGTCTAAAAATGCCAAATATTTTTTTTAATTATAAAATGCGCATTTCATTTTAAAAAATGCAATTTTCTCAATTTCATTTTTATTTATATTTTTTAAACACCCCGTATACTAAATTTATAAACTTATAAAAATGTTTATTTAAAATTTCATCCTTGTTATGATGAAAGGAGGTTAGACTATTGCATTCTATACTAATACATTTCATTAGAAACTGATGTAATAGACAATGAAAAAATTTGGACAGTTCAATCATAGATAAGTTTCCCAGAACTAAGTACTAATAAAGATTTTAAATTTTTCTGTCAAATGTCAACCTAGGTCATATGGGGCTCTATAGAAGGTCTTCTAATATTGAATACGATATTGCCAACACATTTTTTAATTGAAATTAATATTCGAAATGTATTCTTAGCACCTTATTATTTTTATTTTCAATAAAATCAAGTTTAAATTTTATTTTAGTTAAAGTTTCAAGTGAATCGGAATGGGTACACAGTTATTGGACCAAAAAAATTGAATAAAATATTCATAGAACATTTTAAATTAATTTTTAGATAGATCGGAGCTGGTATACTTACTTGTACCAAAAAAATATTGTTATTAGCGAAATTTTTAATGGCCAAAACACTTTTTTCTTTATATCTCCTTTATTACTTATTTTATTAAAAGTGTGTATATAGGTTTTCTCATAGAGCTCACTAAAAGGCATGTTTTTGGTTAAATACATTTTTTCGTAAAATTGGTAGTTTTCGAGTTATATTAAAAAACAGATTTTTCACGATTTGTTTTAAGGTAAAAAAATGCAATTTGTACCCGCTGAGCTAAGGCAGCAGTGCGGCTATGAATTGAATATAGTTTATAGTAATATAAAAAAAAAGTTTCATGCGTATCTCTTATTGGCTTGGTTTTTTGCGGTGGCCTCCCGGACTATTAACACAATGCATTTAAATTTTAGTCCTAACTAACCACAACCAACAAATCACCTTTTACTGTTAAAGAAACAAACCCAAATAAACCAACGATTGTAGAAAAAAACTGGCAACGAAGTTCAAGAATTTTACTGTTTCAATATAACGTCTGTTTGTTATTCAGAAATAGTTTACACTATTTTACACCTTCTTTACGTAAAGCGCTCTTATCGAAGGTGTATTTTAGATCTAGGTGTGTACAAAAAGTGTAAAATAGTTTAAACAGTTTTTAAATAAAAACAAATCACTATTTTAACAGTATTTATCTGAACTTTGCAATAAAAATTTGTGATATTAGCAAGTTCTTCACTTACGTATGGAAAAATAAAAAGACATTGTTAATTTTAATGGAAAAACTTATGTAAACTGTGGTTTCAGTGATACGAAATTAGCAGAGTTTTACTTAATTGGCAGTATCGACGGTATAGACGAAGTTCTGCCCTCACAACCCAGGTTTGTATTAAAAAAAAAACAACGAAGGAATAGCTTGAGATTAAGAAGTTGCGGGGATGAGGCTGAAAATATTACATAAAGAAAAAGAAACACTTAAACCAATTTTTATGTTTGTTTTTTAATAAATCATACGGAAGATAAGAATTATGTGCGTATTTTTAACAACCCTGTATATAAAATAAATTAAATACATTTCAAGAAATTAATGAACTTTGCCAGAAAATTTCTAAAAACAATATTTAAAAAAGCTAAAAAGAAAATAGTGTACTATTTAACATAATAATGACTGGTAAATGTCCCTTCGGCTTGTGTCATAAATTAGGTTTACCAGAAAAAAAAGGAAGTCATGCCCTTTCAAAGAAACCATGTGGTCCTTAAGTATATTGCAGCGCTGAACACGAATCTGAGGTCCGTTTGGCCTCACCACGTCACAGTTTTTTTTAAACAGCGGACATAAACTCAAAATTCATGATATAAAAAAATGATATTCAGTTGGTGTAAACTTTTTCAACTTCAACTTGTTTTGCTAGAATTCACTTTTCGAAGTGTCTTGAGTGTTTTTCCAGTTAAACAACAACTTCCTTGAGCGATTTAGGCCAAAAAACATAACTTCAAAAATACCACAAATCGAAAATACAGTGACCTTTTGCTAAAAGTGATGTTCACTTTAAATGTTTTGATGAGATTGGACATTTTTGAGTTTTTATTGTTTCCAGTATTTCTTCCCTCCGATGACAGTATCATCGGTGATGGATTTGGACCGAGAAACATAACCTCAAAAATACATGTTATCAAAAACTCAGTGCCCTTTTGCTAAAAGTGATTTCAGTTGCGACTTTTTTGTTGGAACTGCACATTTTGAAGATTGTCTATTGTTTCTAGTATTTCCCCTCCGAAGGTACCTTAAGGTCGATTCCCATCTAAGCAGCATCAAGCAGCGCTTCGCAGCGCGACGCGGCGCAGCGTTTGCATGATTTTTTTACACACCATTCCCACCTAAGCAGCATTCTGCAGCAGCATCGCTAAGCAAAGCAGCAATATAATATGCACCTCATTAGTTAAACTGTCTTATTAAAGTAAAATGAACCCAAACTCCTTATCGTCATCAGACAACTTGCTAGTTGTAGTAGCTATAAGCGATGAGTATGAAAAAAAGCAAAAGAGAAAAAAACGAAAATATTGTACATGATATTTTTCGTGCAAGACTGGAAGAAGGTGAATTTCATACGCTGTTTAAACGGCTCCAACGGGATAAAAAGAAAATTACCAATATTATAGAATGCCTTCGGAAAAATTTAACTATATGGTCTTGTTTGTATTTCACTAACCAAGCAAAATAACAAATTTCAAATGAGTCCACTTGAACATGTTCATAAGCAGCAATGACGCGTGGCAACGCTCATAGACGAATTAAAATTTTGCTGCAAGGCGTTGTGCTGCGACGCGGAGAGCGACGCTCTGCTTAGGTGGAAACGGAGTCATTTAATTATATGAAAACAAATATAGGCAGCATTTTGATGCGCTGCGCCGCGCTGTGAGGTGCTGCTCCATGCTGCTTAGGTGGAATCGGCCTTTATTCCCGATGAATTTGGGCCAAGAAACATAACCTCAAAAGACCGTGATAGCGATAAAACGGTATCCAGGTGGTATAAATGATGTATACTTTCTTATTTTTGATAAAAAGCGCAGTTCAAAGTGACGTAAGGCTTGGAGGAGTTTTGTTGATATTTGTGAAAAGTTTTTTGGGAACAATAAAGATCCAAATTACAAAAAGATAGTAAAGGAACTGATCAAGAATTACGAAGCTATAGGGTGTTTGATGAGCCTTAAGATTCACTTATTGGATTCTCATTTAGACAAATTTTCAGAAAATCTGGAAAATAAGTAAGGAGCAGGGGGAAAGGTTCCATCAGGATATCCAAGGAATGGTTAAACGTTATCAAGGTCTTTGAGATATCAATATGTTGGCGGATGACTGCTGAAATCTTCAAAGGGATGCTTCCGCGAGCGCGAGCGAGAAATGTGGTCGTCATAAGCGAGTGCGCTGAAAATGAATTTTCATAGTGAGAGGCTAGGGGACTCACTAGAAACAAGGACAGTTTTATCGCTATCACGCTGGCACTCTATCAACTGCCAGGGTTTCCGTGGAGGGTAAACATACTTCTGGCACTCTGAACTGCGCTTTCCATTAAAAATAAAAAAGTAACCATCGAAAAGGTACTTTTGGAGGGGAAAAATACTAGAAACAATAGAAACTCTACAAAGTATGCAGTTCCAACAAAAAGTCGCAGCTGAAATCACTTTACATGTATTTTTGAGGTTATGTTTCTCGGTCCAAATCCATCAGGAGAGTATCATTAAAGAAGGGAAATACTGGAAACAATAGAAACTCTTCAAAATGTCCAATCCCATTAAAACATTCAAAGTGGACATCACTTTTAGTAAAGAGATACTGTATGTTCGATATGTGATATTTTTGAGGTTATGTTTTTTGGCCCAATCGCTCGAGGAAGTTTTGTTCGACTGGGAAAACACTCGAGACACTTCAAAAAGTGAATTCTAGAAAAAAAAGTTAAAAAAATTTACAACAATTAATTTTATATTTTTATATCATGAATTTTAAGGTTATGTCCGCTGTTTAAAAAAACTGTGACGTGATGGGGCCAAACAAACCTCAGATTCGTGTTCAGCGCAGCAAAATACTTTTTTTTGTTAACCTGTGTTATCCCAGTTAACAGCCATTATAAATATGTAAGTAGTATCTATGAGTATTAAATAATTGTAGTTGAAATAGGTATTTTTTGTTTTAACAATCATTTTCTTTAAAAATAAGTCAGACCGAATAACATTTATTAAACCGTATTGGTGCATTAATAAATGTCTTTGAGACATATTTACTTAACCCTTTACATTCAAAATCGGTATCTTTGGTATTGCTAATTAATTTACGCCTAATTACACAAAAAATATTAGTAATAGTTGCTATTATTTATAAAACTATTCTCTGTATTTATGTCTTGGATTTACAGTATTTACTTTTTAGATAAAGACCTTGTATTATACTAAACTGAATTTACTACATTTTACTTAATACAAAAAACACATTTTTATTCATATTTTACTTATTTTTAATGTCCTTTTTTTATCATTGTTATTGTTTAAAAATAATAATGGCACAGCTTTGCATTAAAACTGATTAAATTTAATCACAATATTTGTTTGACCTTACTCAACATACTATAATATAAAAACAATTGTAAAACCATAACGAAAGAGACCACCATTAGATTAAAAAACTATAAAATATTGACGAGTAACCTAGTAATTAGTAATTTACAGAACTGAACGTGTATCAAAATATTTTCCTAAATTATTTTTTAGTTAAATATAGGAGAGCAGGCAAAATACTACGAAAGAGCTCCAGAGCTGGGATTCTGTAAAAATGAAAGGAAAGAGATTGTCAAAATAGGGATTACATGTCCTTATTGCCCTTAAAAGTAACTTATAAGTTTGTCACTGTTTCGAAAGAGATAGAGAAAAGATATGTCAAAAAATCTGCTTACAAAATCGGGCCCCAGTGCTCTTATCTATTGCAAATATCGTCTTTTAAAATTATCTTTTCAACGCTTCCTAGTTCCTTAAATTTGATACAGTACTTTTTAAGTAAATACATTTTAATTTTTATTTTTAGTGTGTGTCAATATATTGACTTAGGATATGATCTGATTGTATTCATATAAAGATAAGGATTTTTAGAAGTAAAGTACTGTTTTTTTTGTTGTGACAGTCTAGAGTTTTGGTGTGGGTTTCAGTTTTCTGAAAAACATGTTAACAGAGAAAACGACATAATTCTAGAAGTAGCCCTCTTTGTCAATTTCAGGAAAAGCGGCATGAGCCAGAAATATATCAAAATTTGTTTTATTTCAGCCTAAAATCAAAATTAATTATAAATTATCTCTTATCATCTGCTTATGTAGTAATATACATACATACATTCTAACGAAATAGCGTTTTGTGGCTGGTCTAGATTGTTAAATTTGACACACACAATATCCGGTACCGTGGAAGAATAATATTGCCGTTAAAAGCATTGTCCAGGTACTCTCTAACCATACGGGCATTATGGGCGGGGCAATCATCCATTTGGTACCAGATCATTTGATCTTCCCGAACAACTTCTTCCAAGGCGGGTTCAATTTGATTTTGAAATAAGTCCAAATAGGTTTCTGCTGTCAGGTTATAGTTCAAAAAAAGGGTCCAATGATATGGTGTCCGATGATTCCCACGAATACATTTGTTTTTTGGGAATATTGTATCCGAGTATGGACCAAACGATGTATATTTTCTTGGGTCCAATACCGGCAATTCTGAACATTTGGTTCATTGTTGAGGGTGAATGTACATTCATCGGTAAAACCAATATTTCTTAAAACATTCCTATCGTTATTTGCTTTTTCCATCATTTCAAAACAAAATGCCATTCTTCGCTCTTCATCTCCTGTAGCTCTTGATGTTTTTCGAATTTGTGTTTTTTAAAAGTGCGCAATACCGTTGTATGATGTTTATTTAACTCTTGCCCAAGAACCCTCGTACTAACCATTTTGTTTTCCTCCACACTCAGTAGAATATTAAGATCTTTGTTCTCTCATTCTTCGGCTCTATTTCGAGTTGAACATTTACAATTATTGATAACGGTACCTTTGGAGTCGAACTTACTGACAATACGTTTAATAGTTCAAATGGACGGAATGGGCTTGGTGGGGAAATAAACTGAAAACATTTTAGATACTGCTCTGAAACTGTTTCCCGCATTATGCCACTTAATTATGGATACTTTTTTGTCGATTCAATAATTCATATATTTTTTTTCAAATACCGACTGTCACTGATTTATTGACACTTTTCCTCATGTCTGGGACAATATTAATTTTACTGGTGCCTGTTTGGTTTTACCTAAACCGAAAATTTGGCAATTTTGCAACTACCTTTAATTGAATAATTCAAGATTCGCTTATTAATTTCTTTTGAAACTTGCCACGAGGGCTTGTCAAATTGGTCTTTTCAAAAAGTTATCTTACATTTTTTCTGTACGATGTACAGGGGAGCCAATAATTGACCCCCTTAAAATTTACATGGGATTTCTTATGTTCCGCTCGGCGACGCACCACCCGGTAGGTATTATTTAAGGTAATATATAAGAAAGGTATTCTAATCCTGCAATGCATCATGGGAAATGTGTCAAGCGGTGGCGCCGCCACGAGTGTGTCTTGAACACTAAAGTTTTTCCATCCTTATTTTTATTATTGCGGAAGTTGGGATAAAAATACTTTAGTGTGCAAGACACACTCGTGGTGGCGCCACCGTTAGACACATTTCCCATGATGCATTTCTGGATTAGAATACCTTTCTTATATATTATCTTAGTATTATTTGATAATATGTAACCTTTAAATGGTAACTTCTAAATTTTAATATATCTTAAAAAATAAATCGTTTGTTTTTTTTTAACATGCCTATTTTTCTACCTCATTAGTAATAAACTTCTTCTAATTTATTATTTACTCCAGAAATTGTAATTTAATTTAACAAAAGGTTAACAGTGGTTTACAGTAAAACATAAGTTGTGTTTGCAATACAGGGTGTCCGGAAAATACGTGTACAACGTTTGATGACAGACTCCGGGCGTCAAAATAAATCTATTAAAGCGAACTTACCTATATCCAAAATTGCTTCAATTAGCCTGCAGAGGGCGTCAAAGATTTTAAAAATTTTGGTTTTTTCTAAAATTTTCAAAAACATGCAAGTCAATTTCAATAATTTTTGATGATAAGTCTCGGGCTATAAAATGACGTTTGCTGTTATCCACTCTACCTAACCTAAAGCATTATAAACGTGACGTCATATGTACCTATATCCTCTGATTTTTTATGTCATTGACTTACTGATAAATTAGATACCATTTTCTGGTAAAACAATGTATTTGGAAGATTTTTCATCTCTTGCAAAATTTTGCTAGGATAAGTGGTTATGCCAGAAAAAATCATTTTTAATTAGGTGCTCGGGCAAGATATTTTATTAATAATTGTTATAAGAGGTTATTACTAAACATTGTTTGCAGGTGTTTTCGTGTTGCTATGACATTTAATATTTCTGTTGACAAATTGATGTCAGATTTTAAACATTAAAGCCACTTTTTTTAACTTCTAAAATATTTTACTATTACGGTAAATATGGACAACTATACGAACTCCGAAAAAGTTTACATGCTTTTGGTGTACGGGTTTTGCCAAGGAAATGGACCTCAAAGTGTTAGGGTTTACATGGAGAGATTTTCTGAACGTCGTATACCAAATCACCAAACATTTGCAAGTATCGAACGTCGTCTTCGGGCAACGGGTAGCTTTGAACAAAAATTTGAAGGTATTGGTCGTAATCGGACAACTGGAATTGTTGAAAACGAAGAGAAAATTTTGTTAAGAGTTGAAGAAGATCCAAGTATCAGTACACGCCGGTTGGAAAGTAAGTTGGCGGTTCCTAAAACCACCGTAAATGATATTTTTAAAGAACAATTGTTGCACCTGTATCACATCCAAACACTTCAGGAACTTTTGCCCATTGATCCTCCCCAGCGGCTCTTATTTTGTCAATTTATTCGGAACGAAAGAATTCATGATCTAAATTTTAGTAAGAAAATATTATTTACCGACAAGGCGACCTTTACAAGATCAGGAGTTACCAACCTACACAATGAACATGTTTATACCGATGAAAATCCTTATACTATTAAAGTTACCCACCAGCAATATCAATTTAAAATAAATGTTTGGGCAGGTATTATCGATCGATACCTTATTGGTCCTATAATATTACCAGACAAATTGAATGGAAATATTTACCTTAATTTTTTGTAAAACACTTTGCCAATTCTTCTGGAAAATTTGCCCCTTATAATTCGGCAGGGACTGTGGTATATGCATGATGAAGCGCCACCTCATTTTTCCGTGGCTGTTCGACGATACCTTCATGACCAATACCCTCATAGGTGGATTGGAAGAGGCGATGATGCACCAGTACGATGGCCACCACGTTCCAAGGACCTAATTATGTGTGATTTCTTTTTGTGGGGTGCTCTTAAAACCGAAATTTATAAGACTCCTGTAAACACGCGCGAAGATTTATGGCAACGAATTTTAATTGCAAGCAACCATCTTAATAATCCCGAGACATTAAATAAAGTTCAAGTTCATTTTTTAAGATGTGTAAAAAAGTGTATTCAACATAATGGTCGTCATTTTGCACATTTGCTTAATTATAGTTTTGTTTTAATCGAGTTTTATTATTTATTAATAAAATATTATACCCGAGCACGTAATTGAAAATGATTTTTTTGGGCATAACCACTTATCCTAGCAAAATTTTGCAAGAGATGAAAAATCTTCCAAATACATTACTTTATCAGAAAATAGTATTTAATTTATCAGTAAATCATGACATAAAAAATTCGAGGATATAAGTACATATGACGTCACGTTTATAATACTTTAGGTTAAGTAGAATGGATAACTGTGCCAACAGCAAACGTCATTTTATAGCCCGAGACTCATCACCAAAAATGATTAAAATCAACTTGCACGTTTTTAAAAAATTTAGAAAAAAACATTTTTTTTTAATCTTTCGCGCCCTTTGCAGGCTAATTGAAGCAATTTTGGATATAGGTAAGTTCGCTTTAATAGATTTATTTTGACGCCCGGAGTCTGTCATCAAACGTTGTACACGTATTTTCCGGACACCCTGTATAACCCTCCTTTGTACAAAAAAGGCGAAAAAAAACTTATGTTAAAACATATTATTTATTTACTCACAAACTAATTTTATTTTCTAAAGTTTCAATGCCCAACATTTGTAACTATTACAAAAATTAACTCATATATTTTTGGTCGTCTTGTATCATATAACAAAGGTTGTGGTTAGATATAACTAGATTGTTATACAATAACATGGCAAGTATTGCGTTTTGTAAATTAATATACATATACAAACTTTGCCTTAAAAATGATGCAATAATGGTCTAACAAAAATCATTTATTTTTATTTTTAATATCAACATTGGTATTTGAATATTTTGTTAGTTTTAATTTAATTAAATGATATGACATGGTTTCTTATAACTGTTTATTTTTTTAGATTCGAAATACATATACCAAGAGGAAATTGTTTCGTCCTACTGTTTATTGGGATTATGTTACATATAAATTCTCATAAATAAAAGTGACTGTTTACAACAAAGTTTTAACGATTATCGTTTTAATTTTCGTCTAATCGTAAGTTTGCAAATAATTTGTTTAGAGATAGTAGTTTTTGGTACAATGTCCGTGGTGACACTACCGCGTGCCATGAATGCAATATCCGCATGTTTTGGTACTTGGCCAACGTTGACGGAACTACAAAAAAAATGAGTTAAACATCTAAATAAAGATCCATCACACACGATGCCTAATACTTAGGCTGCATGCATGACTTCCACCGAAATATATCAGTAAAAAGATTTTAAAACTGAAGGTCTTATTCAAAGAAACAGAATCCTTATATTTTAGAAAAAGGACTACAATGAGAAAAAAAACCGGGATCGAGCTATTCTAAATTATTTTACTTTGTATCCCATGAAGGCAATTACTGACGCAGTTAGAGACTTGAGGTATGGCCCTGCAAGAAATATTTTAAGTATCTTCCATATCACGTTCTTCCAGTGCAGCATTTAACACGTGAACAAAAGGAACTTCGCTTTCAATTTGTTTCCCAAATTTTAATTCATGAACAAGAAAACGATCCTACCCTGTTTCAAACGATTCTTCGGACGGATGAAGCTACATTCACTACATCGGGAATGTTTAACCGACACAATACGCACAGCTGGGCAAGACAAAATCCCAGGAAATTTCAAGAGATTAAATACCAAGGGCGGTCTTCTCTTCATGTCTGGTGTGGTGTGCTTAACAATAGAATTGTCGGGCCAATATTTTATGAGGGATCCTTAACTGGAGAAAGATATCTCAATCTTCTTGAAAACGATATTGAGGATATTTTAGAAGAATTGCCACTCGAAACGTATCGCAAGATAATTTGGCAACAAAACGGAGCTCTGCCCCATGCTGTTCGTCAAGTTGTGCAGTATCTCAATCGCAGATGCAATCGGTGAATTGGACGTTGTGGCACTAGTAGATGGCCACCTAGTAGTCCAGATATTACAATTTTGGACACTTTTCTATGGGGCCACTTGAAGAATGTCCTTTGTAAAAATAGAACACAAACACGGAAGAAATGAGAGAAAAAATTGTAAATGAAATTAATCGTCTTAACCAAGAACCTCAAATAATATCGGCGAGTTTAGAAAGGCTAAGGAGGGGTTATAGATCATGTTTCGAAAATAACGGGGATCATATAGAAAATTTAAATTATTAGTAATATTATAATTTTTTGTTATTGCATTATAAGTGTTCTTATTACCACCATATTTTACCCGTTTTTTTCCGTTTATTGTAATTTTACTGCTTGGTTTAGAAATAGATATATCATATCATTTTTAGCATATAATATAATTTGAAGCCGTTCTTCTGATGAAAACCTCATTATAAAACTACTCCAAAAAGTAATAAACGTATTTTTAAAATTCTTGGCTTTGGCAAATATGCACCTGTGACCTGTGGCAGCCAAGTTTTTTCAGGTGAAACTATCCTTATAGTATCATGCAGTTTTTAGACAATTGCAGCAGAACCGCAGGAAATAAACCCAGCAACCCCTATATTACCGAATTCCTCGTAAAAATCTCTATCTATTGATATTCCATTTAAAAAATACGTTACTCGTGCTGTAACTCTTTTGTTTTTGTTTCAAATGTTTTTCTGATTAGATTATTGAATTCTACGGAAAAAAATACACGAAATAGCTATATCGTATTTTAAAAAAGTACAGGGACGTTCAAAAGTTAAGCCCTGTTTACTTTAAAATAAATAAATCTGTACATGAATTTTTAAAGAAAATAATCCCTCGTCATAATTTTCAAAAAATTCATGTACTCAAAAAATTTCCGACAATAGTTCGTGCTCTAGGGAGATTATATGTGAATATATTACATATACAAAGGTACAGTGTGTAAAAATTTGCAAGGAAATCCAAAGAATATATTGAAAATGCAATTCAAAATAAGCTGAAAATTGCTACAGCGGAATCAAAGCAGCTTAAAATACGATAGTGTATAGAGCGCTTAAAAACAATGTACCATATTTACATTTTTCACCCTATTTCCTTGGACAAAAAATAGTTTTTATATTCATATATTTTAGATGTAGAAAAGTGTGTAAAAGATTACCTTACGTGCAGTGGCATACATATATTAACTGCAAAAAGTGGGAGGTGGAGCAACTGTTTTATTTAAAAAATGAATGAAAACCTCTAAATAAAAAATTAAATTATCTATCAAAATTACTTAATGTCTTTTCAAAAGTGAGGGGTTTAGGTTTTATTTACTCCCCTCCCCCTCCACAAGTACACACCACTGCTAACGTGCTGTTACTTTAAATATTATCCTCAAGCAGGTACAAATTTTCGCTCTGTTAGCATGGCAGAAAATTTATGCACTAGCGTCAAAAAAATTTTTGTGTACAATAGTTACTGCTGCAACCAAAGCACTATTTTTTGTAACGCTTCGCTTATTTCACAAAGGAATGTTTTACACAATATTGTTTTTTTATTTTGAATATGATATGATTTTTTTGAATTTAAGTTTAAAATATAAAAAACTTTTAAAAACTCATTGACGTTGTCAAATATTTTCCTTTTCATCACCCAGTTGCGAAATATTTTACCTTTCGTAACTGGTTTAACTTTTCGTAACTAGTTATAGTCCAGTAAATAAAGGGACCAAGCTGTAAATAAGTCTGTACAGTTTTCCCTTGTGCCGCAATTCTTCGGGGATTCTTTCGAGCGAAAAAAAATTTATCAACATTAACAGGTGGAAAAAAGGGCTGAAAAAAGCCCCTCAAGGCCCGAAAAATGGGTTTCCCGCTAATATCTGCCAAAATATGCTAATTGGAGAATTTTTGTTTAAACAAAAAATGAAGACCGCCTTGTAATCTACAAAAATGGTCCTTATAATTTTTTTCGAAAAATCGATAGTTTTCGAGACAACAGGACCCAAAGGTGTCCCCATTTCAGCTGCCGCTCTACCGCTAGAATGCCGCTATCTTCATGGATTCACTTATAAGCAAGCGAACGAATTGTTTCATTACTCGGACAATAATGTACATTTTTTAATCATTCAAGTTCGTCGGAATGGGAAAACCCGTACCTATCATTGCATATGAGTTTAAGTCCATTCTGATTTTTCTAGAATATTACAAAAAGCAGTTAAAGTTTTTTTTCACAATATTTTGAGAGTATTTCATTAATTTATTGATATTTTTTGAAAAAATTGTTTGTTATTAACATTTCTTTTTTATAATGAGACCTTAGCAAGTGTTCAATGATCCCAGAAAATTTCCTTCACCATCTTTGTTGCGTTTTAATACAAAATTGTTTTGCCCATCTGCATTTTTTAGTAAAAAACTATTACTACCACATCGATCCAGTGTGGACTTTATGGATTTTTTGACGGTCGTTTTTGCAAAAAATAATGGTGTTGCGAAAAAAATTTCAGGAACCATTTTTGTAGATTTCGAGGTGATCTTCATTTTTTGTCTTAACACAAATTATCTCATTTGCATATTTTGGCAGATATTCGCGGAAAACTTATGTTTGGGACTTTGGGGGGCCATCTTCAGCGGGTTCCCACGTCGGAATCGTGATAAACTTTTTCTCGCTCTAAAGCATCCTCAAAGACCTAAGAATTGCGCCACCAATGAATACTGTACAGAATTATTTACAGCTTTGGGTACTTTCAGGTCTTCAATTACTGGGCTATTAATTATGAAAAGTAAGATAGTTTACAACATCATTGAGTTTTGAAAAGTGTCGCTTTAAATGTCAAAATAAAAAAAAATATTTTAAAAACTTTCCAAATATTTCTGTCTTTAAGAAAAATTATAATTAATCCTATAATGTACTTAATACCTTTCCGCGTTTCTTAGAGCACGCCTTTCCCGTGTGGTAATAATTTAGCATATTTATTTATTAATTTACGGTGTAACTTTATAAAAAAATACGCATAATATGATCATTTATTTAATTAACCAGTATCAATGAAATTTGCCTTTAAAATTATTTTACTTGTATGTCCATTAATTAGCACTTAACAAAAGTAAAGTAGGTACTTGCTTTACTTCCTAAACATCATATTTTTGTAGGGATTTATTAGTTTCTTCTAATAATATTATGGGTCAACAGCCAAATGTTTAAATTCTCTAAGTGAATTTCTGATATTTTGGTTTTGTAAAAAGTTAAGTACAGAGTTATTTATTTTAAAGTAAACAGGGCTTTATTTTTGAACTTCCCTGTACTTTTTTAAAAAACGAATATAGTCATTTCGTGTATTTTTTTTTAATAGAATTCAATAATCTAATCAGAAAAACATACATAGTTTCACCTGAAAAAAACTGGCTGCCACAAGTCACAGGTGCTTATTTGTCAAAGTCAAGAATTTTAAATATACGTTTATTACTTTTTGAAGTAGTTTTATAATGAGGTTTTCATCAGAAGAACGGCTTCAAATTATAACTCTCTATTATAAATGTGGAGAAACGCCAGGGAGACACAACGAAGATATGTTGCAAATTTCCACCGAAATATATCAGAAAAAACGATTTTAAAACTGAAGGTCTTATTCAAAGAAACAAAATAGTTACATATTAGAAAAAGGACTACAATCAGAAAAAGAAACCGGGATCGAGCTATTCTAAATTGTTTTACTTTGTATCCCATGAAGTCAATTACTGACGCAGTAAGAGACTTAAGATATGGCCCTGCAAGAAGAAGAGTAACCTATGCGACGGTTTAGAGAACACTGAAATATTTTAAGTATCTTCTATATCACGTTCTTCTAGTGCAGCATTTAACACGTGAACAAAAGGAACTTCGCTTTCAATTTGTTTCCCAAATTTTAATCCATGAACAAGATAACGATCCTACTCTGTTTCAAACGATTCTTTGGACAGATGCAGCTACGTTCACTACATCGGGAGTGTTTAACCGACGCAATATGCACAGCTGGGCAAGACAAAATCCCAGGAAATTTCAATAGATTAAATACCAAGGGAGGTATTCTCTTCATGTCTGGGGTGGTGTGCTTAACAATAAAACTGTCGGGCCAATATTCTATGAGGGATCCTTAACTGGAGAAAGAGATCTCAATCTTCTTGAGAACGATATTGAGGACATTTTAGAAGAATTGCCACTTGAAACGTATCGCAAGATAATTTGGCAACAAAACGGGGCGCCGCCCCATGCTGTTCGTCAAGTTGTGCACTATCTCAATCGCCGATACAATCAGTGGATTGGATGTTATGGCACTATTAGATGGCCACCTAATAGTCCAGATATTACAATTTTGGACACTTTTCTATGGGGTCACTTGAAGAATGTCGTTTCCCAAAATGGGAACACAAACACGGAAGAAATGAGAGAAAAATTTTTAAATGAAATCAATGGCCTTAACCAAGAACTTCAAATAATATCGGCGAGCTTAGAAAGGCTAAGGAGGGGTTATAGATCATGTTTCGAAAATAACGGGGGTCATATAGAACATTTAAATTATTAGCAATATTATAATTTTTTGTTATAAGTGTTCCTATTACCACCATATTTTACCTCGTATTGTATTTTAATTTTTTCCGTTTATTGTAATTTTGCTGCTTGGTTAGTTGTAGTTATAAATGTGGCGGCTTTAAATTATATTATATGCTAAAAATGATAAGATAGATATATCATAGCATTTTTAGCATATAATATAATTTAAAGCCGTTCTTCTGATGAAAACCTTATTATAAAACTACTCCAAAAGGTAATAAACGTATTTTTAAAATTCTTGACTTTGACAAATAAGCACCTGTGACCTGTGGCAGCCAGGTTTTTTCGGGTGAAACTATCCTTATAGTATCATGCAGTTTTTAGACAATTGCAGCTGAACCGCAGGAAATAAACCCAGCAACCCCTATATCACCGAATTCCTCGTAAAAATCTCTATCTATTGATATAAAAATATACGGGGTATTCCATTTAAAAAATACGTCACTCGTGCTGTAACTCTTTTGTTTTTGTTTCAAATGTTTTTCTGATTAGATTATTAAATTCTACGAAAAAAAAATACACGAAATTGCTATATTGTTTTTAAAAAAGTACAGGGAAGTTCAAAAATAAAGCGCTGTTTAGTTTAAAATGAATAACCCTGTACAATTTAAAATAACGTTTATAACATACGCAATAATAGACTATTGTTTGTTTGCATTCAAATAAACTCCCGAACCTACCTAAAGCACAAAACCCATTTTTTTTTTATTTTAACTTTTTGCTTAGAAAAAAAAATTATTGCAATTTATGATTTTTCTGCCTTTACATGTCTCGAGCTTGGGCTGTAACTACTTTTATTTTTAAAATTACCTATGCATATTTTTTTTGACCAGGATTTTTTTATCCTTAAAAAATAGGTAAAAGTCTGACAAAATCAAGTCAGGCAAATAAGGTGGACGCCACAGCAACTGAAATCCAACCAATCAACACGCAGATCAAGAGAGAAAGATTAAACTTATTGGCTGCATCAAGTAGTCATATGTTCGAATGTTTAAGCTATTACTTCAACACTCCTATGGGCAGGGGTAAAGTGACTTTTTTAATATAATACTTTTGCATAATAGATTAAGAAGTTAAGAATAGTGCTTTTTATTTACTTATTAATTACTGATTACTGATTATGGAATTTGTTTGGAAAAATTCTGGTAGATACGACTACTAACTGATTGCTTAAAAGGAAGATTTTCTATGCTATTAAGGAGGGTTAACGATTAAAAAAGTTCTCTAAGGTTTAAAATGTCATTTTTGAGCACTTAATAACTTGATGTTGCAGTATTTTAAATGTTATTTTTATATTAGAAAGTAAGCTCACACGGTATATTATAGTTATAATATATATATATATATATATATATATATATATATATATATATATATATATATATATATATATATATATATATATATATATATATATATATATATATATGCACTATGCACATACTTTTAAAGCTATAATTTTCATTGTAATTAACAGTTTGTACGTTTTTTATTACTTTAAAATACAACGAAACAATTTATGATAAAACACATTATTGACGGATTTTTTATTTTATTTTTTATACAAATGATATTTGATAATTGATTGTTACTTTTAAGCTATTTTTACTTATTTTGTAATACTATTCGAGTAGTGGGTATAGCTTTAAACTATTTACCTACCCGGAAGAAATTAGACTTATTTGTTGATTACGATTATTACTTGGAAAGAGTGAGCCAACAATATTAAAGATAAAAATTAATATTTTAATTTCAAATTTTTAATTTGGGGTTATGGCATATTAGCAACAAAAAGTTTGTAAATATTTGTTTTATTGTATTTCTTTGAAGCAGATTTTTAAAATTTCGTGTTTCAGCGCCCACACCAATATAAAAATATATGTATTTAAAACTTTATTTACAATTCAACATAAAAATGCTTTAAAATTTCATAAAATGGTAAATTAAATTGTTATAAGAATACTGTTAAGAAAATCAATACTTAGAAAACTTCATGGGCATATTCAGACTTGGGTATAAGAAGGGGGGCAGCATGAATGCTAACCTTGGTAGCCTTTGACTTAGGGACCTGGATCTGAAGTGACTAACAATAAGTTTAAATTGTCAATCTGATTTTTTTAATACTTACTTTTTAATAATATTATTTATATTTAGATTATCATTGTCATTTCAGAAGAAATTTTGAATTTTTTCTAAATTTTATCAAGTTGTTAATATTTTCAACATGTATTTTCAACCGAAATTATTTTGAATTCTGATTTTACAACTTTTCAAGATTTCGATGATCCCTTAAATACATTGCATGTATACATTGCTGTAGTCTGTAGAGAAAACATCTTGTAGTGTCGTCCAGTGGTCCAGTAATAATGTACTTTTATTATAAAATTGCGACAGCAACAATCTTTATCGCATTAAAGTACCTACTGTTTCTTATGGGCAACTTTTGGCTAAGAAAGTAAGTAGTTAAATAAAAAACCGACTAAAAAGATATTATTGCGTTGGAGCATAGTTTAAAGAATATATAATATATAACTTAGGTAACTTGCATATAAACCTTTGACGTTTTGGTTTCAAAGACGCCGATCGCGAACAGACAAAAAAGTTTCAGGGGATATTTGTATAAACGATACCAAGCGTTTCCTCTGGTTTGGATCGTCGGGAAACGCGGAGTAGATTTTTCATTATTTGAATGATTATTACCATAATATAAGAATAATGTTAATAATATTTGTTTATGGTCACCAAAGTCACTGTAAATAAATGTTAAATTTTTTGGCTTTATTACCCATTAATAATTATCCCTAGAACTACAAATCGGGGTAGATATCTACCCCGGGTACATTTAAATAAGTAAATAATAATAAATTAAATCGAAATTATTGTAATTTTAAATATTTTTATATCTGTTAAATTTTTTTCACATTTTTTATGAGGGAAACAAAAATGGATTCTTGAAAACCAATATTTTATGGATATTTATTTTATTTTTTCCATTAATCGGATTCTTAATTTGTTTGAATTTTTAAAGTTCCAAATAAATAGACTTTTTTGGCAAAACATCACGATGGAATATCTTTCCTTAAAGCCATATGTGCCCTCTTTAAAATCCCCTTGGAAATTTGAAAATCGGTTGTTTAGAAAAATAGTTATAAATTTTTGTCTGTTAAATGACGGTTTGGCTGTTTTTAAGTACTTATAAATATTAAAATCAATTTTTAATCAACTAAACCTTGATAAAATTGAATATGCTTGTCACCATTTTCTTGGGCATAACAAAATAAAAAAATTCGAGTACTTATAAGTAAGATTACTGCTTTTAGAAAAATTTTAAGAGTAAAAATTGGAAGTTTATTGGTAAAAAAATGGTTTTATAATTCCAGCGTTATTTAATCATTCCAAATAAACAAATAAATATTTATGTATCTATCTATCCATCTATCTATTGTATAATATAAATCAAAATAAAAACATCTAAAAAGGTCGACCAGACTTTTACGGATAATTAATTGGTCACTAGCAAAATGTGTAGATATGCAAAACAATTTTTATTTGTGTATTAGGATTGCAAAATGAAATACTGCAGCTGTTTTTTTTTATCTTGAGATAGTCCACGAAGGGCGAAGGCCTAAATACCAACCTACCGTGGATTTCTTAAGTGTTGTAAGATGAAGTCTATTGACACAATACCTAAAAACTTGGGGATTTGGGGGAGAAAGCAAAACTTCTGGTGGTAGTAGGTTCCAAAGTCTGGACACTCTATATAGGGATGAAGGAACTAAAAAAGTGGAAAGTTCTAGGCCTGTCAAGCTAAACCGTAAAAGAATGCATAAAAACGACACTACGTGTCGCTCTATTAGGAGCTATCAGGGTGGAACTATACTGGCCAACTTCTTAAAGCAGAAGCAGTAAAAATATATATAAAATGCGACAGATCCCCTACAGCTCGCCGGTGGGCGAGAGAAGGAGGCTTTCCTGTAAGCATGGAATCATTAATAGGATAAATAGCCCTTTCCTGAATGAAAGCAAGAATGCTTAAAGTTGTGGGAAGCGCCATTCCCTAGATATGAGAACAATACTCTAAAGATGGTCTAATTATACATTAGAAGGTACACATAGGTAATTTTACTCAAGTTTTCAATAGAACAAATATTAAAATTTACCCTCTCCAGCAGGCTCACTGGGTAAACATACAGATGGAATCGCATATAAATGAATGCGACTTCTAAAAGGGTTTAAAAAATCCTTATCTTTGAAAAAGCACAAACTCTAATACGGTTCTGACATTGTTTTAGAGTATAATTAACAAATTTGTGGAACTCAGCGGATCCCAAAAGCACCAAGCTTGACATTGGAAAGTTTATTATATTTTCAATACAATTACCAATAAAATAGTCTAATCAACATGATTTATAATAATATGGTCCTTTGGGCATCTAAAAAACGATAAATCGCCTTTTATTCTACTTTTACAATTATCCACTAAACAAATATTATTACTAGATAAATTTAACAATTATTTAATGACACGATATATCAAAGCACACGGTTACAGCAAAACGATTTCTGGCACACTGCGTATCAGTCGGCTTCACACCATAGACTGGTGCAAATATATTGGACAGGCGAGGCGGGGATAAAAGGAGTGCGTTTTTAAAACCGCCCGAGTGACGCAACTCATATATTGAATATTCTTTAAACCATGGTTGGAGTATAATAATGCATGTTGGATATTCCTAACGTAATGAAGAAAGAAAGATTTGGCACCCACGTTACACTGTAATTAGGCTTTACATCCTAGTGACCATAAAACACCCGTACAAAGAAATTTACTGTTGACCCCTAAACTAACATATGTTTAGTTGCTGGTAGGTAATATTTATTACCTTTGCAAGATTTACTAAAAAAAATATTGTCAGGAGTAAATTTGAACCAACAAAACTATAATTTACAACCGTTTGAGGAACGGAGAAACTACAAGAAAAATTACAGATACTCGTATGTGGAAGATTTCAATGTACAGTAACGGCCATTAAATCTTGGGCAATTCTTTTTCCCTTTCGTAAAATGTTCTTATGCCACCTTCTACTGAATATAAATACCTATTGAAAAAAACCTAATAAAGAAACAAATCCGTTGTCAGTGTCTAAAAATATTTTTTAAAATGCCAAACTTAACTTTGGAATAAAAAGTATTAATTATTTATTATATTGAGCAAAAAGGTTGACCAGGAAGGGATGTGGCGGAAGAGCTTAACATGCCAAAGAGTACTATTCATTTTGTTAAAAAAAAATGGCACACACACACACTCCTTTGGGAGAAGAGCTGGAAGTGGTCGCCCCAAACTATCGAATCAAGAACAAGACAATAATTTAGTTAATGTTTTGAGAAACCAACCATTTAAATTTGTAGTTACAGCAAAAATGGAAAGCAATTTAACAGCATCGGTTAGAACTGCACGGCGAAGAATAAGGCAAATATCCGAATTGCGCTGCCACCCAGCAACCTTATAACCTTTTTTAACGAATGCAAATAAAGAACAACGCATTAAATTTGCTCTACAATTTTACTTGGAACCTCCGATTTTTTGGAAAAATATATAATATTCACCGATGATAAAGTGTTTCAGTCGTGCTACAATAGGATACTTAAGCTTCGCTAAGTCATGCCGGAACAAAGGGTTAGACGTCCAAGTCGAACCCTCCGTGCGTGATACCAATGGTCGCCTCCACAAGCCGGACCTCATCATTCGAGGGAACGGCCACACCAACATTGTGGACCTCTGTGTGTGCTGGGAAACCCCACGACCTCTGCAGGACCATGCCGACAACAAGGTCGCCACCTACTCTTCCCCGGAGTTCCTCTCTACAATCCGGACCCTGTATCCCGACGAGCCCATCCATGTGTCCGGCCTTGCCATTGGGGCCCGAGGTACCTGGTGCCCATCCAACGACCAGCTCCTTGCCCGCCTCGACCTGCCACGGGGACTAGTCTCATGTCTAATTACTGGAGTTCTCAGGGGTGGTAGCTCTATTCACCGCTCCTTCAGCATCAACGTCTGGGACCGCCGGAACCATTGAGAGCCCCTCCATCAGCTCAACGCCTTTGTTCGCCCGTCCATATGTGTTATTGACTTTTCTTTTTATTTTATATATGTTATTTTGTATTTCTGATAGTCATGGGGACTTAAACCCAAAAAGTTTATTCAGTGTATGTTTCCTTTTATTTACTGTAATTTACAACTTCTACTTGTAAGCGTCCAATTTACTGTTATTATATTTTGACATTTATTTTTTCTGTAAACTTTTTTTTTGTAAACTTTGTAAAATTTTTTATACTGAATAAATGTGTTAATATACAAGCCTCAAGGAACACGATTTGATGAAAATATACCCAAAAGGATAGTAGTAGTGGGCAATTTTCGGTAAATGTTTGGGGGTGGCTGAGTGCACACGACTTGGTGTACCTATGTTATTTTATCGAAGGAAGATTCAATGCAGAGGTATATATGGATCTAGTACACAATATCATGCTTTCTTCTTTACTGGATCCATTTCCCGACAGTGTCCCGTTCATACGGCTCGGCAAGTCGATGAATGGATGGAAGAGCAGCGTATCAGGGTTTTACCGTGGCCCGCACGTAGTTCGGATTTAAATGTTATGGAAAATGTTTGGGGCTTATTAGTTAAAAAATAAATAGGGAAAATGAGTTTAGGCCGCAAAATGTAAACGAACTTAAGGATAAAATTTTAGAGGCGTGGAATGAGTTACGAGAAAATCCGGACTACTCCCGGGCTTTGGTCCATTCGATGCCTGGAAGGCTAAACTCTGTCTTAGAAAAAAACGCAATAAAATATTAAATTTGTTTGGAAGGATATTTAAGTTTGTTTGAATTGTTTCTCTAAATTTGAAAAAACAACTTTTAGTTTTCTACAAATAATCTTTAACTTGTTACTCTAATTTAAGAAAAGCAACTTTTAGTTGAAAACTTTTAGTTTTCTACAAACTATCTTTTGTCAACTTCTATTTATCAACTTTGGTGTAAACACGCCTTAAGGGGTAACTACATATTTGTTATTGTTATAAACTAAAAATTTATTTTTATTTGGTTATAATAATTTGGAAATCAATTTTATGAATATTTGGTAAACTTTAACATAATATTATACCCTTGCATAAATCCTTTTTCTACCTACTTACCAATGCTTAAACTGACACATAAGTTTATAAAGAAGAAAAAAAACACAGGATAAAAAAATAAAGAAATAGACAGTTCTTTATCTTATGCCTAATTAATTAATAGGATTTAATACTTAGATCCTAGACTAAAGCAATAAATTTAGAAATGTGAACAATTATATGGCGAATATTCTTATACCACTATTAAATACTGAATTAAATAAACTAAAAAACGAATCTCTTAATCCTGTATATAGTCATTCGGGTAATAAGGACATAGTATATCAAACCCTTTCATTTTCTTTATACATTTTAAAATTAAAACAAATGTCACCCAATTTATTCCAGTATCACATTTTAGGTTAAATTAATTTTATCGATATATAAATACCTTTTAGTATAAAAATCCCAAAAAGATGTCACAAAATATACGAAACAAACCGAAGCACACGCGCGATCTTTTTTAAAAAAGTTAACCAGCTCCCAGACGTATTTTCCCGCGCTTGGTTTTCGGTTTACTAAAATTAATCTGCGTGGTTCTACGGTGGTACTTTAACTTAAAGAACGCCATCCGTATGTGTACTTTTAGATTTACCAGTCCCCACTCCATGAGCTTTTACGTTTATTTGTAAATACCTAAGCTTTGCGGATTTGCAGCCGAAGATGTATTTATAGAGAGCTTTGTGTGACTCGGTTCTGTTTAAGATCACTTTAATTTGAAGAGATAATTTTTTAAGTACTTTAATATTAAATAATATAGCACATTATAATTTTATTCACATAAAAAAATTAAGATATCTAATTATGATGAAAAAATCCACCAAATCTAAAAGCAAATAATTCCAGATCTGACGATTCTGATGATCCATTTATCGTCTCTAAATTGCATTAATAAATATATATATATATATATATATATATATATATATATATATATATATATATATATATATATATATATATATATATATATATATATACAACAAATTTAGTTTATTGGGGTATCAGTCCTAGAGGGCTTTTAAATGAAAATGCTTTTGTGATACTCCAAGCTTTCGAAAAACTTTATTTTCTTCCTCAGGGCTACAATAATGGAAGTACAATTAGTGAGCCTGTAGCCCTGACGAAGAAAATAAAGTTTTTCGAAAGCTTGGAGTAGCACAAAAGCATTTTCATTTAACAAGCCCTCTAGGGCTGATACCCCAATAAACTAAATTTGTTGTTTAACTAGTCAGTCAAGACTACCCTTCTCTCTTTTTAAAATTATAATATTATATTTTAAATTATTAATATATATATATATATATATATATATATATATATATATATATATAATATATATAATATATATATATTATATAAAATATATATAATATATATATATATATATATATATATATACATGGTACCATAAATCCGCATCAAATGGGAAATTTTTTCCCTAAATTAATTTAGGCATAACAGGCCAAATAATGTATATATATTATCTCTCAAAATTTTGTAAAATGGTATGGGAAAATATTGCATATTTTAAATTTTACACCTACATACCAATTTTCAGCTTTCAAGTACAATTTTCATTTTCTTCTAAATTTTAGAAGTTTTCTACTATATGGGTTATCAGAATTTATTTAAAACCCTTTAAAATATTTTTTTTATATTAAAATTAACTTTTAAATGTAATCCTGATACTTAATAATGCTGGTAGAAATAATTTTGCATAAAAATAGAAAATACTCCAATGAAATAGCGTCAAACTTGATGCAAATGTGGTATAATTTTCATAAAAACTGACAATAAATAGTTACATTAATAAATGGAATAATGTTATGATATTATTATTAATTTTAATACTGGTAATAAAAATGTTTTTTTAAAACTCTAAGTGCAACGTTGAAAACATAAACCCATGCATTAACGATTGATCGTAACGCAACAAAGGAAAAGAGTGTCATGAAAACAATTGAACAAAATTATTGAAGCAAAATATCTGTCACGTCAAGAAAGCAGTTGTCAAGAAAATGTTTATTTTATAAAAAAAAATTAATGTTAACATTTTTTGGGAAAAAATTTATAAAATAACACAAATAAACAATTTCTTGACAACTACTTTCTTGACGTGACAGATATTTTGCTTCATTAATTTTGTTCAATTGTTTTCATGACACTCTTTCCCTTTGTTGCGTTACAATCAATCGTTAATGCATGGCAATGATCGATATTATATTTTTGGCATGGGTTTATGTTTTCAACGTTGCACTTAGAGTTTTGAAAAAGCATTTTTATTACCAATATTTAAATTAATAATCATTTTATAACATTGTCCGAATGTCCGATTTATTAATGTAACTATTTAATAATAAACAGAAATTAAGTGTGTTTTGTCAGTTTTTGTGAACATTATACCACATTTGCAACAAATTTGACGCTATTTCATTGGGATATTTTCTATTTTTGTACAAAATTATTTGTACCGGCAATATTTATGCTTACTCAACATTTTTTTTATGCGAATTTTTTCAACTATCTCCCAGAGGTTTACGATGGGGTTTAAATCTAAAGATTGTGCTGGCCACTGCATTTTTTACTTTAGGTAAGTATTTCTTACCCACCGCTGTGTTCACACGTCGTTGTCGTGGTTGAGCCCAGTAGGATCTTTTGGAACATGCGCTAGAGAAGAAGAATAATCTGGTTCCTGTAACAAGGACCTGGTAACTACCCACGTCACTAGACCGGGAGAGGAGGGCATGACGGATCTAATAGTCTGCTCGTCATACTCTCCAGGAGACAGGGACTCCAGAACACATCAGAACACATCAGAACACATATTGTGCTCGTGTCCGGTAGCGACACGAGTGAGAGGAGATGCAAGAACTCTCTCTCCCAATCTGATATCGGATTCATTAGAAGTCTGATTCTATTGGGAGGAATATAAAAAGATGTGCGCCACAACAGACCGAGCGGTCGCAGTGGAGGGCGTAAAAAGTCTACTCACTTTAAACCTAACCTAAGTATTTCTTATATTAAAATTAGGTGCTTCTTATGAGACGCAACGTTAGGTAACCGAATAAATAATAATATATCAATTATTAATTATAGAAAATGAAAATTATATAGGCATTAGCAGTGAGAAGAATAAGGTAATCTTAACTATCTTTTAGATGAATACCACAATCTTTGTGTATTTTTGTGGATCATTAAAAAAAAATAGGTTTACACTTAGGTACTCACATTTCATTTAATAATTTAGTACATCTTTTTAAAGGATCAAAATGATTAATTACTGGACACACCAGGCAAATTTTAATATACAGGTCCCACTAATTAAATGAAAGAAAGTAAAATTTTATGTTAAAGTTTCTTTTTGCTTCTTTTGTATTTTCTTATAAAGAAATTGGATTTTTAGTTTCTTAAACTTACATTATCAACTTTTTAAGGTCGACATACGTAGACACATAATATTTAACGGGTACTGTTACAATGGATACCTACCAAAGGTTACAAAACATTTTTAACCACTGTTATCATGTCTCATGAATCTTTGTTATTAGTGAAAACTTTATGCCTAAAAAGCAGTTATAAAATTTTTCACCAGATTCTTAGAATCTTTTACTAAATTCGGTGTAGATATAGATTTCGTGCTTGAGAAGACACTATTTTATTGTACTTCTATATTATTAATTTATAAAATATTGTATGACCCTAAAGCAAAATCAACCAGTTTAAATTATAGTAAGTTTTTACTTTTCTTGACCTTTGCCGATTTCAATGATTTTTTGTATACAGAGGCGCTGATTACAAATCTAAAGTAAGTTTTTTTGACAACGTTTTATTTTTAAGATATCGATCCTTATATAACAAGTAGATTAAACTCATCTACTCTATTTTGTCCTTCTATTATCACAAAATTGGTGATAAGTACATGAAACTATCATAAAATGTTTGAAATTTATTTCAAAAAATGGTGTTGTCATTTATTTTACTAAGATTTTAAGTAAAAATACAAAACTCTTAAAAATATTGACCATTCAACGAGAACGCTGTGAAGCGCCATTTATTCTTTCCATATTAAATCAGATTATATAAAATTCAATATTACACAATTATTTTAAATATTCTATAATAGTATCGTTTAATAACCAAAAATTTTGTACAAATAAAAAAAATATGAAAGTATACTTAGGTTGAATGTGACATTTAATGTCAAGTTTATACATGGTAACAAAGAATTATGGAAGTCCGGACCTGACCTACTATTTATTGCGCAAACTCCACGGGGCCAAATCCCCAATTCCCGCTGCCCTGCACGCCTAGACAATTTTGTTCTACAGCAGGGGTCTCCAAACTTTCCAGCCTTAGGGCCATACTGATTACTCCAGTAAGTTCCGAGGGCCGAGGGCATATTATCATTGTTGCCGGTGGTAAGAAGTGAAATTGTCCAGAAAGTTCTGGTGTCTTCCATCACTTCTAGATGGCAGTAATTGGAATATATAAGAAGGCTATTGGCGCAACCACAAGTCAGTTCCTATGACACTGTTGTTAAATAAAATATTGCATACCTCCTTAAAACGTGTTTGTGCGTGTTTAAGTTTAAGACATCTTTATAACAGTATTTTGATTTGAATTGTTGCTTTTGTGTGTGAATTAGTAGTATGGAAAAGAAGCGAAAAATTGATAGTGAATGCAGAAATTTCAAAGATCAGTGGAACATTCAGTATTTCGTAATTGAGTCCAGTAACAAGGCGCTATGTTTGATTTGCAATGAAAGCATAGCCGTTCTCAAAGAATATAACATTAAACGTCATTATGAAACAAAACATTTTCAAAATTACTCAAAATATACAGGAAGTTTGCGGACAGAAAAATTCGAAGCTATGCAGCGCGGATTGAAATCGCAGCAATCTTCATTTACAAAACTCAAAATTGAACAAGAGGCTGCAACTCGTGCCAGCTTTCGTGTGGCTCTTAAAATTGCAAAACGTGGAAAACCATTCACCGATGGAGAAATGATCAAAGAATGCATAATTGCAGTAGCCGAACAAATGTGCCCTGAAAAGGTAAATTTATTAAAAACTGTCAGTATGTCAGCAAACACTGTGGCTCGAAGGGTAGAAAACATCGCTGAAAATATATCCTCTCAACTGTTCGACAAAAATGGACATTTTGAGTGGTTTTCTTTGGCCTTGGATGAGTCAACGGATGTGTCAGATACTGCTCAGGTGTTGATTTATATTCGAGGAGTAGATAAAAGCTATGAAGTGCACGAAGAACTTCTTGATATGTATAGTATTCATGGCACAACTACTGGTACAGATATTTTTAAAGGAGTTGAAATGGTCATTAATCAAAAGAACCTTCGATGGAAAAACTTGAAATGTATTACAACTGATGGAGGCAAAAACATGAGTGGGAAAGATAAAGGAGTGGTTGCTCTTGTGTCAAAGGCTGTAGAAAATGACGGTGGTTCAAAACCATTAGTCTTACATTGTATCATTCATCAACAGTCTTTGTGCGGAAAATGTTTGGATATGTCTGACGTTCTGAAACCAGTCATATCAACTGTTAATTTTATCAGATCTTTTGGGCTGAATCACCGACAATTCCGACAATTTATTGAAGAGATTGGAGAAACTGACTTACTTTATCATACTACCGTACGCTGGCTTAGTTGTGGGAAAGTCCTTCAGCGCTTTTTTGAACTTCGAGCAGTGATCGAAATTTTTTTGAATGAAAAGCATCGCCCTCTTACTGAATTACAAAACAACGCATGGCTGTGGAAGTTAGCATTCTATGTTGATTTGACAAAACATGTGAACGAACTGAATTTGGGATTGCAAGGAGAAAACCAGCATCTTCCTGATTTATACACTAATATCAAATCATTCCGGAAGAAATTGAGACTGTTTCAATCACAACAACGAAGTAAATGTTTTTCACATTTTAAAACATGTGAAATATTCAGCCACACTACTGAGACTGAGTTTCCTATCGATTTTGCAATCGAAACTTTGAGTGCTTTGAAGATAAATTTTGATACTCGTTTCTCGGACTTTGATGCCATTGCGAATCAAATTAAGATTTTTCAGAATCCTTTTGATACTGACATTGAAACCCTAGCCCCGGAACTTCAAATGGAAATGATTGATCTACAATGCAGTGATATAATTAAGAACAAATATCAAAACTCATCTTTGTTGGAATTTTATAAGAGTCTTCCACTGACACAATTTGATAATTTGCATAAATTTGCTCGTGGTCTGTTTTCTGTTTTTGGTACTACTTATTTGTGTGAGAAAACCTTCTCCAAAATGAAGTACACAAAAAATGTTTACAGATCGAAATTAACTAATGAGCATCTTAGATCTCTTTTAATAATTGGTACAAGTAAAATTAGTCCACAACTACAAACTATTGTCAGTGGAAAATCTCAATTACATAAATCTCATTAGTATTTCATATGTCATTATGTTTGTTATAAGTTATGTGATTATTTAAAATGTATAAAATGTTAGTTGGATGCATTTCAATAATTTGTTAGTTATTATATACTGAAGTTAAATTTTCTGCATATTATACATGTCTTTACTCATTACAATTCTGTGTTTCTTTATCCAACTTATCACAAAAACAATAACAATAAGCCTACAAGAATGTTATGAGTTAGCGGAGTTAGCCCATGACCATATTAATGTAGATGTCATATTAATAATTATTCAACATAAAATTAGAATACTTCAGTAAACTAAATTTAATTTGCTATAAAAATTATTTGTTCTCTAAAAGGAGTTTTCAAGTATGCTAGCTCTCCGCGGGCCGGACAAAATCTGTCTGCGGGCCGGATGTGGCCCTCGGGCCGTAGTTTGGAGACCCCTGTTCTACAGCATTGGCCTTCCATATACCTTGAAACTTCCTTGGCGGTAACCAACCAGCATCAACAACGGTTGTTGGAATTCATTAATAAATGCCAACTTCAATAATTTTTATATACGATGCTATGTAAAACTATATCTTCCAATTTTTAAATAATTTAATATTTAACTGCATTATTGCATTTGTAGAAAGAATATTGTATGATATTTGTGTTAAAAGTACGTTTTAAGGGACTCATGTGAGTTGCAGAATGTGCGAAGCGTGCCTTTAAATTGTACTTTTAACACATATCATAATATCATAAATAACTATTAAAAAAAACTTGTCTTTTAAATAAAATCATCGATCACGTCAAATCTTAGATTTGAGACATGCTGTATAAATATTTCCTTTGCAGAAAAGAGCACAATTAAAAATACTTATTAACGGGTTCAAGCGTTTTTAAAAGTTTTATTAAGTTTTTTCCAAGTTAGATACTCCACTGTATGGTGTATGTACAGTATAAAAATTAAAAAATAATAGACTTCATGGTCTAATCATGTTTCTTTGTTAATTTGTAGTGATAAGAAAGCTCTAAAAAGGACGCACTTGAGTAAAACTCAGTAGTGGCTATATAAAGAATGTTATTTCAAAACAAAATGTATATATCTTTCTATATGAAAAATAACATTTAAGCAATCACAATCTTGGGTCAACACTGTTTATCTTTTTTGTTTATTAAACATTTCTAAATA
This sequence comes from Listronotus oregonensis, assembly GCA_019359885.1. Taxonomy (NCBI): domain Eukaryota; kingdom Metazoa; phylum Arthropoda; class Insecta; order Coleoptera; family Curculionidae; genus Listronotus; species Listronotus oregonensis. Next base: position 34,323 of record JAHBCN010001433.1, read on the forward strand.
ACTGTAAAATCGGACGCAATTATGAAATAGCCGTAGCTGACAATTCTTTCTTTCCAAGTATTTTTAGAACTGTGTTTGAGAAATAATTTTTGGGATAAAGACAATAAAATTAAGTTAAAAGAAAAATTATTTGGCTTTTCTCCAGAATAAAGATATTCATATATTATTTTAAAAAATTATACTTTTTTTAGAGATTATTATGGAGAGCTAGTCTGCTCTCGCAATAATAGTAACAAAAATCATGAAAAGACATAAAAAGGTTTAATTCTTTATAAAATTGAATTGTTTTAAGTACTATAATAAAATAATTATTTTTATGAAATTATATAAAAATAGAAAATATACTTACTTGAAAACATTGGCAACGCGTTATAAGATATATATGTTATTTCAAACTTATTGGTTATCGACGGACGGGTGTAGCACATAAATTATTTGATTATATTACTTAAAACAGATAAGAAACTAAAAAATTGTGTTTTATTAACTGACATTGACTTCTGACATGACTTTTTTTTTTTTTTTTAAATTACTTGTAAAGGTACACGTGTTAATATTTAAAAAATATATATAAAAAAGTAAATAAAACTTTTAGCCATATAGATAATAATAATAATAATAATAATAATAATAATCTCTAAAAAAAGTATAATTTTTTAAAATAATATATGAATATCTTTATTCTGGAGAAAAGCCAAATAATTTTTCTTTTAATTTGATCCTCCCAGAAATCAAAATAAACTATAAAAAAAATAAAATTAAGATTTCAAAAAGTTTAATATTTTTTACAAATAAAAAATAAATTAAAAAAATTGAAAACAAGGGGTAATTTTTTTTAATTTGTGATATTCTACAAAATCCTAAAGCCGACTAAGTACAGTCACAATACATAATAATTGTTTCGTAATAGTCCGGTAACTGAAAACCTGAAAGTACCAAAAGCTGTTAATAAATCTGTACAGTTTTCATTTGTGACGCAATTCTTAGGTCTTCGCGGATGCTTTCGAGCAAGAAAAAGTGTATCACGATTCCGACATTGGAACCCGCTCAAAATGGCCCTCCTTTTTTTTAAATATCAATAAATTAATGAGATACTCACAAAATATTGTAAAAAAAAACTTTTACCGTTTTTTTCTAAATTCTAGAAAAATCAGAATGGAGCCAAACTTATATGCAAAGATAGGTACAGGTTTTCCCATTCCGATAAACTTTTAATGATTAAAAAATGTATACTGCCCGAGTAATGGAACAATTCGTAAGCCCGCTTATAAGTGAATCCATGAAGATAGCGTTATTCTAGCAGTAGAGCGGCATCTGACATGAAGGGACTTTTGGGTCGCGTTATCTAGAAAACTATCGGTTTTTCGAAAATAAATTATAAAGACCATTTCTGTAGATTACAAGGCGATCTTCATTTTTTTTTAACAAAAATTCTCCAATTCGCATATTTTGGCAGATATTAGTGGGAAACCCATTTTCGTGCCTTGAGAGGTCATTTTCAGCCTTTTCCCACCTGTTAATTTTGATAAACTTTTTTTCGCTCGAAAGCATCTCCGAAGACCTAAAAATTGCGCAACAAGGGAAAACTGTACAGATTTATTTACAGCTTTGTACCTTCATTTACTGGACTATAATGAGTTTAAGCTACTTTTTACAAAATATGATGATCCCAGCGCATACAAAGTCATAAACAGCGACCCAACTATTGTTCTGAAAAAAAAAACAACAATATTATTAATCATTGGATACACAAAAATTACATAATAGACAACAGTGCAAAAAAACAAAAATTTATAAATCTACGATATACCAAAATTACACAAAGAAGGTATTTCAATGCGCCCTATTGTATCTTGTATACAATCCCCACACGTAATCTATTTAACTTTCTTAAAAATACTCCAAAAACTTCATAAATAAAAGTAATACACACATTCATATGTCTAATGACACATATCTCTTGATATAGTTTATCTGTATACAAATATACCAACAGAACTTGCTTTTACAATAAGGGAAATAGAAATGAAAAAATGGAACAACATTTAAAATTACATAGACATCACGGTACGCTAGTACTTAGGACTTAGCCTTCGTGAATTGTTCTAAAATAAAAAAGACATTCCGATGTACGAATTTTGAAACCCATTAAATTAACTTTAAAATTAATATATTTTATGTATATGTCATAGTCAAAGGTCGATACGCAGTCTCTTCGCGAAATGACTGGTTTATCCTAGGTTTGACCAAAGCCTTCGGGCTTACCCCGAAATAAATTCCATTTTCGCTCTTTGACTAAACTATTTTTAGTGAAACCTAGAAGTTCCTAACTTTTTAGTCAAACGTCAAAAGTAAAATAATCTGTTTCGGGCTTTGCCTAGTCGAATCTAGAAGCGACTGGCAGTCTCGGTCAAACGTCGACTGTACTTGTAACGCGTTTAAATAAGTTTATACTTGCGGTTAGTTGTGAATAGTTGTGGTTAGTATTGGTTAGTTGTGGTTAGTTGTAAATGTAAGAGATCTGACGTATTGTGCAATTTTAAATGTCATAATGCCTCACCATGCCTGAATAAAAACTTTTTTTTTATTTTAACTATGACAATATAACAACAATAGACATTAAAATAAATAAAAATCGTTTTAGTACATCTAATTTAACAAACTGCGACTTTTTAATACCTAATTGAAGTTTGACTGGTCAAACCCCGATTTCATTAAATTGAGTTTTGACGTTTGCCTGGCCAAATTAGTCTCTCCTAGGTTCGACGAAAATTCTTTAGTCAGAGGCCGAAAAACTTCATTTGTTTGGGCTTTGACTAAGACTTCAAGTCAGACCTGAGGATTGACTAGTCAAACCTAGGAACGCCGGAGCTTCGAGGATTGACTATAAAATATAAAATAACTTGAAAGAGACGTAATTGGTATTGGAGGAACTGGAAAGTAAAGCAAGCAATGGCAGAACTGGATTTTCAGCTTTCTTTCTTTTTTAGATATGTGGATGATCGTCTAACAGCAATTTCCATAAATAAATGTGACTACCTTCCTAACTGTTATAACGGTTTACGAAAAACTTTACCATAGAATAAGAAAACGACAGTAAAATATTTTGTAGATTTAATGTAGTATACAAAAAAAAAACATTAAAAGCATAGGTCTGATAATATACTAATTAGTTTTCACAACATTCAATATCCTAAAAAAAATATATGTGGTTGTCGGTCTTGCCGATAGAACTAAAAAACTGAACAGCTTGGAATACAAAATAATAAATAAACCAATAACTCTTATATAAACTGGCAGATCACCTGAAACAAAATAAAGAAAAACCGTAAAAAATAAAAATACCTACCTAGGTTTCGGTGTTTTTAAAACAAAATATTTAAAAATTAAACTGAATATTAAATAATGATTAAAATTAAAATTTTTATATTTTGATATAAAAACGTAGGAAATTCGTTTTGGTAAAATTACGTCATAAATTCTGCCAAAACAACCTCATTATTTCATTTTCATATTAAAATTTTAATTATTATTTAAATTTTAGTATAACTTTTTTAACGTTAATTTTATCTTAAAAACGGTGGTAGACTTGCTATCCAAACATAAATAAGTATTTTGATTTTTTGGGGTTTTTTCTTTATTTTGATTCAGGCGATCTACCGGTTCATAGGGGTCAATAGGGCTAAGCAAACTCATTCTCTATACCCTGAGATCAGGACCAAAGCATTTTATTATATAATATAAAGATTTTTGACGAATACCTAACAAGGACTTAAACAGAATAAATGCCACAAGCGGTTTATTAATTCGATGAGCTGTTGGACGGTGACAACTACGATATTAATATTAAACATTTAAAAGAAAATGGAAATATAGGAAAGTTTGTTCTCGACATATATAGCCAATACATATTATTGTTTTATTGATTACGAACCAAATATAAACAACTATATGGGCATAAAAAGATCCACCTCTGATTGAAAATAAAACTGTAGATTGTTGTCCGGTACGGCCGTTACCAATCAAATATCATTAGGATTTCTAAAAAATTAATGTCGCACACACTAGGCGTAGTTATCCATTTCGTAAACTGGATGTCCAGTTCGGGAAGTGGAACCAGATAGCGTAATAAAATTTTATTTCACTATCTAGACAATTTTTATGTTCAGTTCATTAAATGGATATGTAATTTTTCCACTTAGAGAAGCGAGATTATATTACACCATCTGGACACAAAAATCATCCAGTTCCTGTACTGTATATTTGGCATTTGTCCACTTAGTGAAACAATCAGTCGTCGGTGTTTTGAATGGCATGAAAATTATACTAAACTACTGCAAAAATATTTAATAGCAAAGATAATTTTTATACGCTTTTTGATCAACATTACACGGAAAAACTAACCACAACTTACCAAAAATGTCAAAGGCGTCGGTAAGGGGGGGAATGGGGGTAGTTACCCCCCCCAAAACCCTACCTACCACGTCGTCGGCAAATATATTCTCCCGAAGTCGAATGTGCAAACATTATAATTGTACATATATTAGCATCAATAAATACTTTGACCATGATTTTTACTCAATATCAACAGGATTATTTTTCAGCCAATAACAGTTTATGTAACATATTTTGTCAGGTTTGTGTTCAGAGTTGTTTTTTTCGATACTAAAATTACCCCTCCCAGGAAAAAATATTATCGACGCCCTTGAAAAATGTTGGGTCATTGCACTGTATTACAGTAAATAGATAAATGCCAAATATACAGTACAGGTACTGGGTGATTTTTGTGTCTCGTTTCACCAAGTGGATAAATGGTATATCTATTTCATAAACTAGACAAAAATATTGTCCAGATCGTGAAATAAAATATTATTACACTATCTGGTTCCACTTCAGGAACTGGCCATTCAGTTTACGTGCGATATTAACACTTTATTTGATGATACTAATATTGCTACAAGCATTACAACTATAGAAACAAATAGTGGCGAAGATGGATTATACATAATTTTAAATGAAAACTATAGGTTTTATATACCATAATGAGCTGTTTTGTGCCTACCCACATAGAAATTCATTATTATTATTACTCACTACATTCCACCCCTCGCACATTCATGTTATTGGTATGAGTTATAGTTGAATACTTAGTGATAATGCCTAAATTTTTTGGTTGGTGTATCTCGAGAACTAGCCTAAAAAAACACCCTTAATTTTATTTCACTTTGGTTTCCTGGCTTATGATTGGTTAAAACCTTATGAAAAAAATGTGAAATAAAATACCAAATATTTATTACGGTTTCGTAAAAAAACAATTATGAAGTTAGGGGTTGCATCCTCTTTTTTGCAAAACCGAATAAAGCTAGAAGTATAATAATTGGCCAAATATTATTTTTAACAACTAGCAACATAATAAAGGCACTAATGTCAAAAACGACGGCAGTGCAAATTTCATATGGAAACTCGGTGAGACCCTTTCAAAGAGTTGTATTAAATATAATGTAAAATTATTGATGTTAAAAACAAACTAATATACATCCGACAAAGAAACAAAAATTGAGGAAAAATGGTGTACGGTTACTAAAACTTTTTTGTACTGCTTTTTTTCGTAAATTTGTGTTAAAAATCAGAAAAACAGACAATTTAAAAAAAAAACAGTTTTCCTGTATTAATTAAACACCGTTCTTAATACCAACTCTTTAAAAGACCGTAACTCAAAAACAAGGCATTTCCGAACCCATGTTAAGAAGATTTTTTTATATTCAAAAAAGTGAAAGATGCTGCCAAAGAGTTTAGGTTTACCTAAACATATTAATTTCCGTGAAGACGTGTACCAAAATTTTTAAAATCAAGTTTTTCGCAAACTGATGGAACTATCCTCTGCAGGTTAGAGTACATTTTTTACTCAAAATTGTCCATTTTATTTGACTGTCGACTTAAATTTACAGAAAAATTCACAAAAAAGTTTTGTTGACAATACACTCCTCACCCTTATAGATCTACCCGTTATTACATACTAGATAATACTAATTTAATTTTTATGTTATTAAATTCTACATAAAATATAATGTACTTCCTTTTTTTTATTTTAATAAGGGGAAGACGCTGTAGAAAGGCTTAGGTTTACTTTTGAAACACCTGTATACCGTGTGACAATAAAATTACCATCTAGCCTTTAATTTTTTTTAATGAAAACATATGGCTTGAAACTCTTTCTACCAAGGTTATGTTATAATAATACCACTTTCTGCTTTACCGGAAGTGCTGCAAAAATTGACATTCCTTATAATGTAACTTTAAAAATTTGAATGGCATGCCATGTTGAACATTAGATTTCAATTAGGCATATCTTTCTGAACATTTTTGTTTTTGAACACCTTTATCTAAGCTCAATAACTTTTTAGATATGGACCCTTTTGTTTTTCTATGTAACAGCATAATGTTTAATCCATTTTGTTAAAAACCAATAAAGACTGGTGCAAGACTTGAAATCCCCAATCATTTTTGAGCAAAGTTGATCACTTCATTTTTTTTTAATCCCATGCACGGGTTTCGCTTAAAAAATAAAAATGTTTCTTTGCATGGTCATAACAATATCGGTAAACAATATCACCATGCAGAGAAATATCAAGATTTAATTTTTCTAGGTGAATTTTTATTTCTATTTTTTATTCATGATTTTTTTAGTCCGCACCATGGTTTTCACCTAGAAAAATTAAATCTAAATAATTCTCTGCATGGTGATATTGTTTACCGATATTGTTATGGTTCTGCATTGAAAAAAATTGGTGATCAGTGTCTGCCAAAATAGACAGGTAAAATTCCGTACAAACGCCACACACTGGTACAAAAAAAAATACATTTAAAAATGCCTTTTAATACATAGTACATGTATGCCAAATTTTATTAAAATATCTAAAGTGGTATAATAGATATAAGTAATAAATGATTTATTTTTGAAAATTTTACCACCTCGCATCCTAAAAGTTAAAATGTTTAAGACATACGTTTCTAAAAAGTTTTCTTCTTAAAATAGACTTAAAATTACAAAATATTTGGAAAAGGCCTTGTATATAGATATATATATATATATATATATATATATATATATATATATATATATATATATATATATATATATATATATATATATATATATATATATATATATATATATATATATATTATAATCTACATATGTATGTTAGCCTATGTCGACCTTTTGTCCACTGATTGTGAGCTGCAATTAACGAAAATATTCGCTCCACATTTGCGTTGTGGGCAGTAACGGCAAAAAAGAATTCGCATAATTTTAACAGTTCTAAAAAAACTTTAATAGACAAGCAATGCTGAAAAGAAACTGACCACTTTTTGTGGATTCCCGGACCTATATTAAAAATGCGGCCGGACGTCCCCGGACATCTTGAAAACACGGATATGTTCGGGCAAATCCGGACGAATGGAAACCCTATGATGAAAAGGTGAATAATTTGGCGACTAATTAAATTCCATCCTGGTATTATTATAGGTTTGTTCCAACACTTCGAAAAACCGCCACCGTGATTAAAGTGCGTTCCAACAGAGACGTGACGGTTATCGGACGATCCTGTTTGTGTACCAACAAAACTTGGGATCGTTTATGTTACGGTTTTAGAACGGTAACTCCAATACATGGCCTAAATTGAAAACTGTTTGGGTTGACTTGCGCATTGAGCATCTTGGCACTGGATTTTTGATTTTTAACAGCTGTTTCATGTTTCATATTTTATCTTCATATGTTTACTGTTAAGGTAGGATTATGCAGAAAAGTTAAGTTAAGTTAACAAAAATTAAGTTAATATAAATTAAGACATTTGTGTGAAAACATGCAAATCAGTTTAAAAATAATAAAAAAATTTAGCATACGTAGGGCAAATCACTGTTAATAGGATTTTTGTGATTTCTATTTTATTGGTGCACTCTCTGGCAGCTGTCCGGTAATTTGTTAACTTCTTAAATATATATTTGTCAAAAAAATATATAATTTTGTTACATTTTTTCATAACGCATGGAAAAGACGAGTTTCTGTAAGCCTATTTTATGATGTTATTGTGTGAGAGTTTTATTATTTTTAAAAGGAAACGTTTATTTCATTTTATGATAAGGTTAAAAAATTAAAATAAGTTAAGAAAGTTAAAAGTTGGTTATCTTTTTAACTTAACTTAGCCTAACTTAATTATTAATTTATGTGTATAATTAAAAACATTTGATCACCTAATGTTTATCTTTTCTTGTGTGACTTTAAGTTTTTAATTTAATTTTTCTGCATAATCCTAACTTTATTTAACGACTAGCGTGCAACGTGCTTTAGCATTTCCTATTTCCTCACTTGTTTAATCATTCAAAAGCATTAATTTTTATACCTCCTAAGCACATCATTAAATTTAATTATCTTTAAAGATGAGTGACGATATTATGAGTGATATTGGCTATATTCAAAACAATAAATTCAAAGACATTTGACCTTTTGATTCGACAGTCCCGAAAAATATCCGCAAAGCGATCCAACGTTTGTTACTTTTCGTACCGTCACGAAACTATTTTTAAGTACGCGCATGCGTCGAAGCGCACCAAAAACCAGTTCAAAAACGATTTCGAAACGATACCAGATGCTTGTTGGAACAAACTTTATGTAAACTCTATTATTACATAATTACTGCCAGAATGGGAAAGCCATTTTTGTTTACTAAGATTTCTTTAATGTAAATTCATTATCTTTTAAAAGCCATTATATATTTTTATTAGTTACTAAAACATTACAAATAATTTATTGTATTAAAATCTGAATGTATTTATATACTGTTGTAATTTAAGAATTTAAAAATATACCATTAATTTAGTTTTCTTTCTTTAAACGGATATTGTGAAATTTTTCCTACAAACATAAGGAAACACAATCCTAAAATGCATGTAAAAGTTCACTGACTGCGCTAAGAAAATTAGAACAACTGTTTTATTATTTTTAGACTCCTAAGCGGCTCTGGACAAATATTTTAAAATAGGAATATCCTAAAAAGTTTTGAAATAAACAAGTAAAGATAGTCAAAAACTATACACAGTGTCTAGAAAAAAAACTAAAGCCCATTTTTGGGTCCCCATTATATAAGCCCATCTTGTGCGGGTGTCCTCTCAGGTTATCGTGCCCCGTTAGCAGCCCAACTATTATGCGAAGTCTTTTCCTACTTTGTCTGAGTAGTTCCTTCTTTGTTCTTTTGGATGGGCCCTTTATGAAGCTTTTTTCATGTCTTATTCTACTGAGGCTCCCCCAGTATTCCCCGTGTTTGTTTTGGATCCATTCCCTGATTTGCCCTCGTGTGGTCATTCCAAGAGCAGTTTCTGGTGTGGATGATCCCTGTCTTGCCAGCTCATCCGCTTTTTCGTTGCCTTTTATTTTCGAATGTCCTGGTACCCACAGGAAAGTTACCCTGTTGCGTTTTCCCAGGACTTCCAGTTCTTTTTGGCATTCCCATGTCAGCTTGGATATTACCTTGGGGTTTTAAAGTGCCCCAAGTAACGCCTGGCTGTCTATTATTATGCAAATCCGCTTGTTTTTATAAGCCCTTCTGTTATTTTCTTTTGCACAGTGCAGTAAAGCATATATTTTTGTTTGAAATACAGTAGTGATGGAACCTTCCGAGTGATCTTCCGAACTAATATCGAATATAGAAATGTTTCGAATGATTCGAATATTTCTTTCGGATATTCGAATATTCGTATTCCAATCGGTGTTTCATATGTCGAATGATATTCCGAATATGTAGATCTTCCGAAATACGAATATTCGAATATTAAAATCATCCGAATATGCCCATCACTAAAATACAGAACTGTGTGTTTCTGGTGAAATGGAGAATTGTGTAATCCTTATTTCACTGTACTCGCCCGCTCCAGATTCCTGCTCAGTTTTGGAACCATCCGTATACCAGATGATGTTTCCAACCGTGCGGGAGAGATCAGGTTACTGCCACTCACTTCGATCTGGAATTTTTACCTCGAAGTTTCTGTTAAATGAGTATTGGGGAATCTTCTGATCTGTTTTCTTGTTCAGAATGTTGCCGCCAACCTGACTTTTTATGTTGTTATGTCCCTATCTAGCGTAGACACCAGTTGGTTTTTTTTGCAGTCGAAAGTAGCACATTCTTGCGTCTCCCATCACTATGAGGTTTAGTGGTAGGAGGTCTAAGAGACACTCCATGGCTGCTGATGGGGTTGTTTTAATTGCTCCTGTTATAGCTAAGCAAGTCTCTGTACCTTGGCCAGTTTTGTAACAGCAGATCTTTGTCGCATTTTTGTCCACCATATCAGTGATGTGTATGTTATCATAGGTCTTACCACCATGGTGTATAACCAATTAAGGCCCCATGTTTTCCCATGGGCGTGTCTGATTAACATAAGAGTCTACTTCGCTTTCTTTCTTATTTTTTGAAAATGTTGTTTTCCAAATATTTTACCTTTTCCACAATCTTGATTGTTTTACCTCTTATCGCTAAAAGAAGTTAAGGACAGTTAATTAAAAAGTATGACATTAAAAAAAGTCCTATCATATTTTTGTATAAAATTTAAAAGTGTTATATATTTTCCTCATATATATAAATTTGTTATAAATTAATATTATTCATTATTAGATAAATCATAGTAAATGCTCAATTGGTAATGTTTGTAAATTTTTAGTATAAACTAGCGAAACCGATATTGTTTATAGCAAGTTAGCAGCTTGAAATTAGTTTTCAAAACATGCAGTGCTTGGTTATTTATCGATGCCTTAATTGTAATAAATCGCAATACATAAAAAAAAATTCATATATTTGGATTAAGGGCAAAGAATCATATATTACTATAGCCTGCCAGAACCTCCTAACTTAGACTGATTCTTAGTAATTGTTAAAGTTAACTTATTCTCAGTACAATACATTTTTTTAATTTCCTAAAAAAATATACATAAAAACTACAAGTTGTTTAAATTTCTGATTTTTATATTTTTTAAATTTATAAAAACTAAATGATTAGTACTAAACCACAACTAACCACAACTAACCACAATTTATTATTTGTGGTTATACTATTAAGATATACATATTTACAAATAAAAAAAAATAAATTGCCTTTGACTCTTCTTCCACTTGAAAAAAATATATAAAAAGTAAATCTTCGCTGGATTTTACATTTGATTTGTCCTGTGATTTTCACATAGAAGAACGAGGGATTGGTTATTAAACAACTCAACCTTCATTTTACCTTGCTTAACAATAAACATAATGATTTTTGTTTTATTCTTTAGGGGTAAATACTTTTTAAGATATAAATAATTTTGTAAACGCTTACAATCGCAATGGGCAGCATCAATAAAATCAGTTAATTTTTTTTAATGGCTTTGACGTCTAGAGATATAGCGGAAATAACCAGGGGAATTTTATTATTTTAAAAATAGGTTAAGCAATTAATAAAACCCTTTGGGCCACTTTAGATGATTGACCCAAAATACTACTTGAAAATACGAAAAAAGTAAAAAATAATGTATCGCAAGATTTAAATTTTTTATCCACTAAAAATTTGTAGTAATTATGGCTTTACATCATTAAAAAAATTACATTTTATCTTTTTTGATACACCTTGTACACCAAGGAAGAAATAATTAACAATGCTTATAAAAATATTATTTTAGAAAAGTACAAAATTTGATGTTGAAATGTTTTGATAATATGACCAGAGCTATTTGGTTTTATTGATTACAGATTTTAATCTAGTATAAAAATAGGTGAAATTTAAAAAGAAAAAAGCTTCTCTCTTTATAAAGATTAAAAAAAAAAGAAATACTACTTTGACTCTTGTTTTCTGTTCAAGAGAATAAGCAGATTTATTTATAATAGCGGAGTGTTTTCGTGAGTCTATCGTGTCTTTTTTTTTTTTTTTTGGCGTAGAACCAGGTCAAACAAGTTAGGTTCCTTTGAGTATGTCACCGGGCACATGAAATCGTATTTTACGACATTTTTTGTGGTCTCAAACTTTTTAAATTTATAAAAAGTGATTTTTTTTTTAATTTAAAAAAATGTGTTTTTTTTGTTTCCACCGCCATAACTTTAAAACTATCAAAGATACCGAAAATTTTTTGTGTCAAATTAAAGCCCACAATATAGCGCTTTTAACCTTATAAAATGTTTGGGCACAATTCGAACTTTCATTTCTTTAAAAATCAGATAAACTAAAAACATACATTTTTTGTATTGAAATTTTCACCAATCGATAAACTTTTTTATTTTTGAAAATATTTTCATACATGCAGCGAAAAAAATATAGCCAATTTATAACAAAAGTTTTTGAAAAAAATTTTTCCTAGAGCGTATCGTTTGGCAACAGCAATTTTTTTTCAGATGTAAAAAAGTATAATCGGGACCCAATAGATACCGCATACGGATAGCGTGCATAGTAATACATAAATTACATAAGTAGTGGTGGTTGTAGAAATTCAGAGTGTGCTGTATGTATTTAGAATTTTAAAACAATAAAGCGAATTATTTGTAAGAAAATTGTGTATGATGGATACAAATCTGTTTTACAAAGACCTAGAATACAAGGATTTTATCATTACTATCAAGTGCTGAAAAAAAGGCAGGACAAATTCTTAAAAAAATGATATTTTAAATGGCGAAATTAAAATAAAATATCCTAAAGACTGTCGTAAATCTTACACAAATTCTCAAAACTATTATCATAATTTGCAATCAGACAGTGGCGCCGTTCCTTCAAATTATTGTGGCACTAAACTTTAATGCAATAGTTTCAATATTAGAAAAATGTGCTTTTTTGCAACACTAGTAAAAGTAAAAAGAAAGAAAGGTAAATTAAAAATCTTTTTAAACAAGTAGTTTAAATATTATTCTGTACCTACATAGTATAGTTGGTAACTTTTTATTAGTTTATATTTTGTACTGAAACAAAATACGAATTTTATTCTTATAAATAATGTTTAGGGTATTTATTTTTTTACATAGTACTGAATCTTTTTAGGTAGTAGAAAAGCTACTTATCAAAAAATTAATAAAGTTACCAGGAATAGAAATGACATTAATATGATTTATTAATAACAAATTACGTGGCTATAAGGATTTATTTGTGTTTGATGAGAAATATCATAAATTATGTTACTACATATCTGAAAGAAACATAAAATCGCACAAAAATAGGAAAACGGTTTCCAATACTGCCACGAACCTATCCGAAAATAGTTCGACAATATCTACCTCTTCTGCGAGTTTTGGTAGTGATGTTCAGATAGATCTTTTACATCCTAAAGAAATGTCTAAAATTTAAACTTTATGCGAAAGAAGGCCTAAAATGCTGTAAGAAGTGTAAATCTCGTTCTTGCAATAACATTATTAAAGATTTTGAGGCAAAATGGATTAAATTTACAAGGAATGCTAATAATGAAGTGCATGAATAACTACTTACATATTATATTTTTGGTTCTGGTAACGAAAATCACCCACGGAAATGGACGATTTTTAAATTTTATGTAAACTATACTTTAAATATTACTATTTAAGACAAAAAAAAATGCGGATAAAGTGGTTTTCACAAAGAAAAGCGCAATAAAAATTCTAAAAATTGGTCATTATTTGACATTTTATATGAACCATTTACGATTTATATGTAATAAATACATGCACCGCTTCAAGAGGTTTACAGTGTTGCTAAACGAAAATATTATTAATTTATAATAAAAAACTTTGCCATTACCATAAAGATAATTTTTATTAAATCAAAAATATTTGAAAATCAAACCAGTTACAAATATAATTAGGAAAAATAAAAAGCCGCTTTAACTAACCAGCACTAATCATGACCGACCAGAACGGTGCATTTATAACAAAGAAAATTTACAATTAAACGAGGAAAACCAAACCGGAACTAACTAGGACCTAACCAGAACTAGATAATAGTTTGAAAGTTGTTGTTTGTTAGTTCTGGTTAGTTTTTTCTTTAAAAAACAACCTTCAATAATAACAAATTATTACAAAAAATCTGACAACATTGCTTATTCAAGCAGCATTCAGACACGTCAAAGAACGGTATCAATTTATATGGAAAAAATTATATTCCTGTTTAAAGACGTTTAACGAAGCTAGTTTATATTTTATATATATTTCCCAAATTTAATAAAGATATAAAGATCAATTTTTTTTGCTCAAAGTGTTAAATAAAAATTTTGAATGCATAATCAAAGAATTCGTGGTGGTTTTCTTTACCTGCACCCAATAAAAAGAAGTTTAATAAACTTACTAATTAGGTGGGTAATTCATAACAATGATTGATATTTTTTGTATGGGTTTAAAAATCTACCCACCTGTTTTGGATATTTTAATTTTTTCTTTTCTAAACAACATAAGCAGCCCTTAGATCTGCGTTTAAACCTGTCAATAAAACTGAAACTACTTTGCTACTACCATAGGGTAACTGTATACAGATAATCTTTGCTACTACACTCCCACCGGGCTGGCTGTAAGATCTTTGCAGTCGGACGGCTCGCTAAGTCGAGCGCGCAAAAATATGACTGGTCCATTAAAAAATATCACTGACTCAATACTATAAAAGGATTATAAACAAAAAAATTATTTTAAAAACTTTTTTTAAACATTAGCTACAATTTGTATGCAGCATGTGTATATAAACTTTTTTCTCGATTGCCTAAAATTAGGTTTCTGAAAATAACAATTTTGAGTTTCCTACTATTTTAAAAATTAAACAAAAAAAACGGCTTCAAGTTGGTTGTTGTTCGAAGCGCTATTGTGTCTACTTTAATCTAAAAAAAAATTACTTGATTTTATGAAAACGTGTTTTATTGAAAACCGATTTTTTTGGGTTTTTTCGAAATAAGAAAGTTCTCGACCACTAAAAATTTCGTAAAAAGTGATTTCGTGTACACGATTACCTTATTAAAGAATCCCACTAAGTCTGGTTTGGTTCTACGCCGGTTTTTTTTCTCGATAACTAAGCGACTTTCGTTCCAAATTTTACTTCACTAAAATCGTTTTAATAGTTAAACACAAAATTGACAAAATAAATATATTTTTTTTATTTTACATAAAATCTAAACTATACAGAAAGTAACAACCAAATAAATTCAATAGGTTCATTGAATATGCGTAATTTTTATCGATTAGTTCGTGTTTTTAATTAAATTTGACTTTAGACCTACAGATGACTCAGTTGATTTTATTTTTTAAAATACTTTTTTCTAGTCTAGTAGGGGAGCCCACGATGCTAAATGGGGATTTACTCGAGCGTCATAGAGACCTATTGGGTTGCAAAGCTTAGATGATAAAAAGAAAAAAATGTTATATAATGTATACCTTTTCATCGATGGTTGGAGCGTCTATAGATTTTCAAAAAACCTTTATATGGACATATTTGAGCGCGTCAGATATTAATAGCATTCATGTCCCACGTATTTTTAAAAATGTACGTATGTTAATCCGATCGTCTGCATGGTGGGGGTGGTCGTACGTAAGGGTTGAAAATGAGAAGAAAAAAATTAATCAAGCGCGTCCGATTTTCTTAAGGAATGTTAAGTGAACCTAAAAAAAAGCTCTCATTCTATAATCTGACGATTTGGATGTGACGCAAACTCGCGGTCATTATTAGAGTGTACAAAAAAATCGCCATTTTGAAATACTTGAGCGCTTCAGATTAAGGTATATAGGGTTTATCTTTATGTCCTAGACGTGATGTCCTATAATCTGACGATTATCTGGAGGAATTCGCCTAATCTGACATTAACAAAAAAATGTTTTTGAATTTGTTTAAACCATTAAGCTTAAGTACTCCCCTACTTTAAACGTGCCTTGGCCGCTTTAATTATAAGCTTTTGTTTTAAAAAATATAATTAATTAACTATGTGATAAGAACACCTTCTATAAAAATAATCAATTCAGTAATGACAATCCGCATTGAGGATTAAAAATTAAATAGGTTTAAGCAACATGCAATTCTTAAGAGGTATTAACAAATTAAGCAATATTCGACTTTGTCCTTAGACAAAGAAATTTAATTCGCAATTTCCGCAAGCAGCCGCTATATGATTAAAAATTAGTTCGCAGAATGTTTTCATCGTAATTGGCTTTCAAGAATAAATTACTAATTATACCTTTTCTTAAGGCATTTGTTAAATTTGGTTAAATAAGTCCCTAAGATTCATTTGTAGCGACCGTTGTGAAGAATTCTCCGGTCCTCGTTGTAAATAATTTTTCCAAGCTCAACTCATGGATTGTCTCTGGGACTAAAGTAATTCGATAGCCTTTGGTCTGTCGACTTTCCTGCTCCAACGCCCGGTCCATGTTATTTTTCTGGGCAATACTTAGGCGCGCATTAAAAGAGACAAACCAATCATGTATTTGTGCAGGTACCAAGTATGCTCGAGAAATGTTTTTAAGGCAATATTAAATATTAGATATTGCACACAAACTTTGCCTTTTGTATTTTTTTATTATCGCGACATCGACTCGGAAGATGTCTGATTTAAGGGTTTTTTTAATAAGAAAATATCCAAGCTAAAGGAATAGGAGATGCTCATTTATTTGATCCAATAACTAAGGTATTCCAAACTTGGAAACTTGAAATTTACCCCAAAAGTCCGTTTCAAGAGCCATTGAACTCGTTACCCGTAATATTGATGTTTTTTGCATTTGCACAATATTCCGCTCGTATCTTGGGGTGATCTCAACCAAATCACACCGGGTATTTTTGCATTTTAAAGCTCTTTTATTTTTCTACAACCTTGACAGCTTGTCGATAAATACAAATTTTAACCAATAAATTTTAAGCAGTAAAGCTGAAAAATTTCCATTTTTTTCTTTTTTTTTCTAAATTTTAAAAGATTTCTTACGGCGGTTTGCACCACTGTGGTTTAAGCAGTTTTAAGCCCTTCTTAACCTAAGTTGCATTGAGACGGTGTCAAATATTATGACAATAGTCACATTCAAAACGTCCCTTAGTTAAGAAAACAGAAAACCACAACGGTGCAATTGGCCATTAATTGGAGAAAAAAAACTAATGGTTGCATCGTGTTCAGTGACCGCAAAAACATATATAATTAGCCTATGATCGCGTCAATTTTTCATTGCAATTTTTCTTAATATATCACTGAAAAGGCTATAAAATAATAGTTGCCAAATTTTGCAAAAAACGGAGGCTCGCATCCAAACTTTGGGAAATAAATAATTCAGAGTACAGAAATAGTTTTTATATTAAAAAAAATAAAATACTAGTGCCTTACATTTAAAAGAACATACCTACATTTGGCGCATAAAGATAAAAAATTCTTTTTGAATCTACGGAAATCACTAAGATTAAAAACACACGGTATACAGATCAAGGAGTTAATAACTCATCAATATTGTACCTTTTTACTGAATACTTGTAAAAAACAGATGTTAAATAAAAATTCCAGTAATCCTTTTGACCATTTTTAGTTACTACCTAGAAAAATGTAAACTTTCTGAATAAGCATTTAACTTAACGTCAGTTTTAGGGCAACATCTGTCATACGTTGTAAATATTAATGCAATTTTACAATAAAAGGTCTGATTGTTATTCAGAAATATTTTACACTTTTTCTAACCACGCGGTCCTAAAATACACCTTCCACAAGAGCGCTTACGTAAAAAAAGTGTAAAATAGTGTACACTATTTCTGAATAACAAAACAGACCTAAATACCGCTGTATTAAATTTAGTTAGTGTTTCTAGCCCAGGAAACGAACCATTTTACCTAGCATTTTTTTTTAATGTATAGAATGACTTAAAATTTTGACAGTAGGTAGGGAATAATCCAAGGATCAAAATCTATATCATGCCGAAGGGCGCCTTTACCTTGGGGGTGGTTGCCAAACCGTCTCGGAGGTAAATTTTTTGATATTTTGACCACGCGAAACAATAGAAAAATGATTTCTAAGCAAAAAAGGTTTTATGCATTTTTTTTTGTAAAATGCATACTTTTCGAGTTATTTGCGATAGAAAGACGGAGTTTTTCGTCGATAAAATCAACGTTTTTAATCGTTTTTTTGCAAATAACACGATAAGTATGTATTTTGTTAAAAAAAATGTAAATAACAAAATTGTAGTTTTTTAAAAACAAATATAATGTTTTTTTTTTTTGCTGTGGGACCAATGCAAATCAAGTTGTGGTTTGTTAAAAGCTAAGATAATTAGTAGTATTATCTTTGTTAAAAGTTAGGTGTTATTCATCAAACACAAAATTTCATAATTTCAAAGGCAAATACCGCAAAATCTACGGATTTTTTGAGGAAAACTAATAATAATAAGTTTTTTGACGCATTTGCAAAGAACTTAAAAAAAAGGTATGTATCATAAAAGTTAAGTGAGTTATGATTAAAATAAGGTTAGATCAAAAATTTTTGAGTGCAAAAATCTTTGAAGACAACCCTCTAATTACCACTCTTATTAAAATGAGTTGTAGCCCTTTATCAATTCTCTTTATGTGTCATAAATACATTCTAAAATTTTAATCAATTAAAATTGCTTAATATTAAAAAAAATGGAGCTGCAAGTGAAAATCAAATTTCAAAATTTTAATAAAAAATTACTTTTTTTGAAAATAACTTGAAAACTAAGAAATATACGTATAAATTACTAAGATATCAAGATGTAGCTTTTTGAATTACAAATAATTCATATTTTTTTATAATTTACTGTATGACAGATATTAAGTGAGATATAAACGTTTAAAACGTGTGTGTATAGACGAGCACCATGATACAAAACGAGCACTACCTTGTTTCATTCAGCCCTTTAAACTCACCCCTTTAAAAAAAGTAGAGGTTTTAAACAGTTTTAATATATAGGACCTTATAGCTCTTGAAAAAACCAACAAAATTATTTAAAAAAAATTTTATCACAAAAACCAAAGGAGTTATGCTTAAAAACCAATTTTTTTAGAGCATTCTAAAAGCGGTTAAATGCATTTTTTAAAATAACCGCGGTTTTGTACTATTTTTTGCATTGTAATATTGTAAGGGGTAAATTTCTGAGGATTAAAAAATTACAAAATTAAATTATTAATACTTTTGGGTAGCCACATTTTTAAATTACAACTCTGTGACAATATGTTAATTTTTCTAGGATAAACTATTTTTTTGATTAAACTCATAATAGAAGTTTATTTTTAAGGGTTGAAATATATTAAATAATGTTTCAAAAAATTAAATACTTATTTTTTAATTTATATAAGCCTAATTTTATGTTACTTAAGCTTTAATATGAAAGTTTTGAAGGTTTTTGCAGTAAGAGGTAGTTTTTACCCCTAAAAAAATAAAAAGTGACCTTCAGCATCATTGAGATAATAAACCAAATTTTTAAATTTAAATTTACCCTAATAAACTATCAGAAATGTATAAATTCTGAAAATATATACAAGTATATCCATGGGCGTATTTAAGGAGGGGCAGGGGGCAGCTGCCCCCCCTTGCTCGGTCATCGAAAGCGTGAAAATGGTTTAAAGTTGTCAAATCTGGATTTCAAAATATTTTTAGCCAAAAGTAGAAGTTGAAAATATTAACAACTTGATAAAATTAAAAAAAAAAATTAAAATTTCTCCTAAAATGGCAATAATAATCTAAATATTAAAAAAATATTATTGAAAAGTAAGTATGCACACAGTATACCACACCACTTGCCCTAAAGGACTCGTGAAGTTCTAACCGACGTTTTGAGTTCTGGGTGGCTGAGTTAGTTTGCCTTCTTCTCCTTCTTTCTTTTTCTCTATTATAAAATTTGGAAAATAATGATGATGGCATTTCCGAAAATAAAGTATTCTGGAGGTAAAACACCATCGAAATGTCTAATATCATTTACTAATACTTAACTTAACTTAACTTTAACGTAAATTCTGTTCACTATTATCTTTACCCCATATATTATTTCTTACAGAAACCCAAATAAGTTCGAAAACATCAACCAACTACCTCCTTTTCCCAGGCTATGAACTCATTTCATCTTTTTGACCCCATGGCGGTGTCTGCGCTTACGTTCGCAACGTTATGGCTTGTGCTAGGGTTTCTAACCTCGAATCGGGTAGGCCTGATATCTATGGGCTTAAACTTACCTTTAAATCTTCTACTTAATTTATTTGCTGTTTATACCGGTCCCAATCTGGCAATTCCCACTCCGGGTTCTTTGACTTTTTTTCAATAAAGGTTGACATATTATTTCCCAGTTTCTACTTGCCGAAGTAATTGATGGTCTAAGAGATTTCTTTGCCACCTACCCTTGGGATCCTACCTGCTTTTCCACTCACTATCTCTCCGAAATTCGCAAACAACTTACCGAAACAATTTAACTAGGCATTGAGACCTATATTCCTTATAACAAAAAGAACTTTAAACCTTCAAACTACAAACCATGGTTTTGTAAATCCTGTGACAAAGCCAGAGTTTTAAAAATACAAGCTCACAAAAAGTTTCTTGAAAACCGTACTCCCGAAAACCGCCCGGCTAGCATTTAAGCAAGAAATCAGTATAATCAAACTATTTTAGAACCCAAAGAGCGTTTTAACAATCAGATATAAGATAAAGTCCTCTTTTGGTCGAATGGCAGTAAATCCTTTTGGTTCTTTGCAAAAAACATTAGTCGAAACTTTCATACAAATTATTTTTCACCCCTAATCTCTGAAAATGAAATTGTTTTTATCTGTAAAGGAAAAGCCGAACTATTTGCCAAACAATTTTTTGCAAATTCTACTCTCGATCCTCCCGTTAATCTCCTCTTGCAACAGTTGCCCCTGTTCCTCATAAAAGGTCCGATATCATTTTTAAAGTCAAACAGATCAAGCGTATCCTTTTTTCTTTCAATACCAAAAGATCGTGTAGGCTGGATGGCATACTAGCAATCGTTTTGAAAAAATGTGCCCCTGAGCTTGCTCCCATTTTGACTCGCCTCTTTCGACTCCCTTACGACACGGACATTTTTCTGGAGAACTGGAAAGCTGCACATGTGCAACCTGTCCCTAAGAAATTATGCAAAACTCTTGCCTCTATCTATGGACCTATATCTCTTCTTTCTATTGTTTGCAAAGTAATGGAAAAATTCATTAAATCTTAAATATTGAAGTGTTTGGAAAAACACACAATTTTACATGAGAGACAGTATGGATTCCGTCACAGAAGATCCTTTGTTTCACACAACTGGAACAAGTCCCTTAATTTTCTTGGTGAATCCCAGATCGTTGCTCTGGACATATTTAGGGCTCTTGATCAGGTATGGCATGATGGGCTTCTTAACAAACTTCCTTCCTACGGTCTTCCACCTAAGCTTTGTTCTTGGCTCTTCAGTTTTCTTTCTAATCGACGTATATCAGTTATTGTAGATGGACATACTTTCTGCTTTAATCCAATTAATTCTGGGGTACCCCAGGGTTCAGTACTGGCACCGACTCTGTTCCTTCTTCACATTAACGATCTCCTCTCTTTCACAACCAATCCTATCCATAGTTTTGCTGACAATAGTACTCTCCACTGAAATATTAAATTTCTTAAGCCGCCCTGTAATTCTGATTTGCAAGCGCGGGTCAATGCAGATATCTCTTTCACAAGACCTTAAAGTAAGCTTGGATTGGGGGCCAAAAATCTTGTCCAGTTTAATGCCTCCAAACCACAGCCATGTTCGCTATCGCGAAAAAAGTCGGCCAGTGCTTATCCGTTACTTATAACAGGCCAAGTTCTGCAGAACAAAGAATCGTTTAATCTAGTGGGTGTTTCTTTTGAAAATAACCTTTACTGGCACAAACACATTATATGCATAGCCTCAGCAGCTTCAAAGAAGCTTGGATTTCTTTTTCGAGCCCGAAGGTATTTCTCTCCTTTTAATCTCTATACTCTGTATGTATCCCAGATCAGACCCTCTTTAGAATATTGTTCACATGTTTGGAGAATGGCGTCTCCTACAACACTTAGCATTCTTAAATCCATTCAGAGAAGAGCTGTTCGTCTTATTAATGATCCCACACTTACAGAAAAGCTTCCTTCTCTTGACCACAGACAAGCTGTAGGGAATTTTTCCCTGTTTTAAAGGGATTTTTCACGGCTTCTGCTCCGAGAGACCAACACGTAGTGCCACTTTTATACATTCTTTTACAGTCCAACTTGAAAGGCTCCGAACTTCACACTTTGTTCGTTTCTTCATTCCTAAAGTGTCCAGATTATGGAACCAGCTACCTGCAGATGTTTTTTCTTTTCCCCCAAATCTCCAAGTATTTAAGTCTTGTGCAAATAAACTCTCTATTACCACAATTCAGACACCCACAGTACGTTACTACTTAGGCCCTAGCCGTTGTGGACTGTCTCAAGATAAAAAAATAACTAAAACAATCAGCTTGACAATTTAAACTCGGTCACTTCAGATCCAGGTCCCCTAGTCAAAGGCTACCAAAGTTGGCATTTATACTGCCCCCCTATACCCAGGTCTGAATACGCCCATGAGTATATCATGATATTAACATTTTAGTTGGCATAATCCATATTATTTATTGGATACTGGACCACCATGTATGTGTTAAATGCTAAATCAAATTATTTTAACTTTCACAAACATATTATTTCGTTAGATTTAGACAATAATTCACTCGTTTGATGCGTTTATATTGGAAATAATAAACAGTTAAGATTCAACTTCTTAGTGATTTTTTGGGTTACTTATAGGCCTGCACAAAAATGTCCTATTTAAAAGATGTTCCTATTGATCTAAGAAACAACATACTTAAGTTTAAAAAAAATCATTCGAGAGCCAAAATCTCATGTTAGGTATCATTTAACTGTTTTCCTTTCCACTGTGATATTTTTATTTATCAAAAAGCGAAAATTATTTTTGTAATATTCCTTTAAAAACCCAATAATTTTTTCCCGTGTTGCTTCAGTCACAAAATCGTCGGTTTGGATAATAAGTATTTATTTAAGCGCCATCATTCATCCCTTATCAAACATAAACATCTTTCCCACCTTTCAAAAGATGTAAGTTAACAAAAGTTGGTATCCGGCCCATTGACCTTTTATTAAATATATACCCTTTCCGAGAAGAACTACACCATATTTATGCTATTTATCAATATTAAAAATTATCACATTGACGTTTAACTTTATAACAGGCATATACAGGGTGCATTATCAAAGTAATCTTTTATGATAATGTCTAAATTGTAAACGTGCAAACAATTACTATAGATCGTAAAGGGAAATAAATAGTCTTAAGAGTGCATTTACGCTACACCTTAAGGGTCGGGCGAAAAGACGCGGAGACGGTGAGCGGAGACTAACAAACAACCACTACCACAATTTTCGTAAAGCCGCATTAAAAATATTATAGTTTATTTAGGTTCTTCCAAATTCGGTGTATCGATGCGATGTTGTTTCCGATTGCAAGCCTACAGGAGATAACGTTTTTCGGTTACTATTTTTTACTTAAATGACATAAATTATACACCATTTTAAAGGTAAGGAAATAATCTATGCCTCTGCTGTAACGGATCTTTAAAATATGAGTCGAGTTAAAAGAAAATAGTATCTAAACATAACCGATTTTTGAGTGACTTTCACTCAAGGAAATATTAAAAACTAAATCCAAATTTAAAAAACTATTACAGCAGAAGCCTAGATTTAAGTGTTGGCTTTCATTTAGTTTTTGAAAATTATCGACCGTTTTTAAGAAAGACATTATGCCCCAAACCCCAAATTGGATTCAATTTTCGCGGCGCGAATGGACTCTTAAATTAATTAAGCAGTAATTTTTTCGCGGGTAATACCATAAGAGCTCATAACATATTTTTTATGCTTGTTTTAGAATACCTACTTTCTGGAAATTTAACAGGAGCTGCTTCGACAAAATCACGAGAGCGAAGCTCATGTGATTTTGTCGAACATATCGAGTTAAATTGCCTGAAAGTAAGTATGAGAAAACAAGCAAAAAAAAATAACAAGCTCAAAATCTGAGCTCGAATGGTAAGACAATTCCATAAATAAAAGATTTAAATCCACTAAAAATTTTATTTAAGAATACAACAGAAAAACAAAACACTAAATATTACTATTAAAATTATTTCTAAAATAAACAATTATTAAAAATACAATTACAGTAAATAATTTGCCCTTTTGCTGTTGACTCTATCACTAATGCAGTTTGAACTTCTCGTACAGATGTTTGTAATGCTGAATTTAAATGGTGGTTGATGTTGGAAGCATGGTTAATTTAATATCCAAAGATCTACCTTGAAGGTTTGTTACAAGATTTTGATGATTATCACTGTTGAGCTGTAAATAAGGTTTTATAGAACTTGATAAGAAATTCCCAGTTATCTTAATTACCTCTTGTTCACTAACACCCGCTTTAGCTAAATTTGACACTGTGCCGCAGCGATGGAAATGATTAGTATTTTTTTAATTTTTGGAATAATTATCAACATTTCAAAAAATTGCTATAGTTTTTTTTAATACCTAAAAAAACATTTTAAAGATACCCCTCTAAAATAAACAACGGCGCTCGCAGAAGCGAAAAACACGTTTTTAGCATTTCTAACCCTACACCCTCCCACCCCTGCACACTTTTTTCGAGTCTAAAACTTTATTATATTCAGTTAATCACCCTCTACAACTTCTAACACCTTTTAACCGGTTACAAATTAAAGGCTTGGAAATTACCTACAGACTGGGCTAATACTACAGTGCTCGACTTAATCAGCGATACAGGTTTTTATGTAGCACTGATTATATCTTAAGTAATTAGAAATAATATAACACATACTTTTGTATTACTATTGCATTTGCATTTGTTTTTTAATTTATGACACTTACTGTTATGCCTGTCCTTACTAAATAAAAAATAAATGGTTGATAATAAAACACACGTTCAAATGGGAATAACTTTCGTGAAAACTAAAGTAAATATTCCATCTTTAAAACTTCTTAACACAATCGAGCGAAATTTATAGTTAGCAACTAGAAAGTATTATTATTTTTAGTGCCTTAAAAACAAAATAATTTATTATTGAGACTGAAATTAAAATAAATACATAATAATTTTAATAAAAGAGAATATTAGCAGGGCCGGATTTAACTTTTTGCCGCCCTTTGGCTAATATATTTTTCCGCCCTACTATGTCAATATTTTTTGGATATCAGACGAAACATTTAGCAAAAGAATGTAACCTTTACTAATAATTCTTATAAAAATGAAATAAACAAATTTAACAAAAGTAAAAAATACAAAAAATTAAATTAGAATTCTTTAAAACAAACAAATTTCATAATATAAATACACATATATTAAAATGTTAAAACAAATAAGTCTTTTTTTGAACTATGTATTATTTAATTATAGGCAAAACCCTATACTAAAATTTTTTTTGAACCTTTTTTCTGCAAATTTATTAATTACATTATTAAAATTTAAGATTACATTTTTTTAAATTAATCGTACATTTGCTGTCCATAATATTTGCGCTCTAGGCTTCAGCCTACTCAGCCTTTGCGTAAATCCACCCTTAAATATTAGGCATATTAGTCAAAAAATAAGAAAAAGAAACATTAAAATAAACTGCAAAAATGTGTAACGGTTACTATAAACTATATTTATTTTAATACCAAAGCTTTCTCATCATCCAGAAAACTGATGATAACCTATAACTTTAATGACATATTATTACAAATCAGTCAAATCACTAAGTACTAAAAGTAAATAAAATATATTGCCCAAATATTGCTTAATACCCTTGTGGTCTTTTAATTAAGTTTACTTTTTCAAGATAAAGACTAACAGCAATTTATTATTATTATGAAGAAATGTAGAGATAGGAAAACTATATATTTTTATTCAATAAAAATTATGTTGATGAACGTTATTTGGACAGAAAATGTATTTTTCTACAAACGTAGATGCCTTAAAAATGTTGCTTTAAAGCACTAGTGCCTTAAAGTAACTAGTGTTAAAATGAAATGTCAAATTTTGAAAGATAACGCCAACGTTTATTTATTTACTAACATTTATATTAATTGTATAATTTAAACAACTTGAAAAACCAATTCCTTCCCCAGTTCCATTCTCCGTAGTTGAGGTGGATTGAACAGAAAAACCGCATTCTCAACGGCATCAACAACGGCAACGGTTGTTGGAATTCATTAATAAATGCCAACTTCAATAATTTTTATATACGATGCCATGTAAAACTATATCTTCCAGGGGTCAAGAGTCGATGACAATATAATTATTTCGTAACTTTGTTCTAATGTCCTAACAAGGATCATTAAATTAAAAAAAAGAAGGAAATTAGTTTTTTGTCAAAATGGCAATCCCTGCGCATTCGACATATAAGGCTAAAATAGCATAGCATAAAACGGTACCTACAAGAATCAGGCTACTACCAACAAAAGAATTATTTTTGGAGAAAGAGTTTTCACTAATCTTTATGTTGAGTTAGCTATGAGGTTTTTTTTCCATATGGATGTTTGTTGTGATCCGTCGGCCATAATAAGTTTATTGACAAACATAAGATATACTAAAAATCAAGGCTTTTAATTAAGATAACTTTTGATCAGAGCAATTACTTATAAAAAGTAATTCAATAACAATTACCAATTACTCTTCTAAATAGTAGTAAATTACGATAACCAATTACTAGCATGCTTGTTAAAAGTATTTTAATTATTAATTAAAACTAAAAGTAATTGAATATTTAAGCAATTACTCTATTTAAATTATCATATTAAAAACGATACCCTAAACAAATAAAATATTTATACTAATATGCATCACGTCACACTATTTAAAGTGCTTTCTCGGCAAGTTCAACATTAAGTAACTCTAAAATAAAAATTTATTTTTATACTACAACAAACATCAACAGATTTTCCCACAGAAAAAAGTATAAAAACGGTGGTGGTAAGCCCGCCGAGTTCAAGATGCTCTTTTTGGCTGGTAAAAATCCCTGCAGTTTTTTCATAAAGAAAGGTAATTGAATTTTTCGTAGTAATTAAATTATTTATTAGGTAATAAAATCAATTTATAAATAATTTATTACCTTTATAAGTAATCGAATTACCTTTTAAGTAATTGAATTACTTGGGATTCGTAAAAATTAATTACCAAATACGATTACAATATCCTAATAATTAATAATCCAAATACAATTACCTTTTTCGGAAAGTAATTGAATTAAAGTTATCCAATTACTTAGAAGTACTTGAATACGATTTTTCAATTATTTTAATTTAATTACCGACAGCTCTGCTTTTGATATTATTTAAAGACTAAAAAATATTAAAATAAATTATAGTTTAAAAACTTAAAAAACACGCTTTTATTGCAAACCAAATTAAAAACTACAAAATAATTCTTAAGTATACAAACTTTGTGTTTCAGTGAATCGATTGTGACTAATTAATTTAGAATAAGAATAAAATAAAAATTAAGTAATTAACAAAATATTTTAATTATAATAAAAAAAACCGTTGGATGTAACTTACAATATTCTCAAATTAAATCTAATTTTGTAAATAACTACCAATTAAATAATTGTAACATTTCATATCAAGCACTCCACGCTTTTGTACTCTAATTGAATTTTGAATTATTTTGGTAATAACCTAATTTTTTTTTAATTTTTATTCCATATTCATTAGCTATAATTAATTATTGGATTTTGCATCACTGTAACTCTTTATAGTTAAAAATTATTGTTTTCTACTTTTTAGTTCGGTTTGTCATAAAAGCGTGTTTTTTTAGTTTTTTTTAACTATAATTTATTCATTATTCGTCATGGGTGTTATAACATCTAATGGTGTAGATATAAATCCTTTAACAAAAAAATATACAAAACTTAACATTTAAACCTAACTAAGTTTTAAACAAAAAGTTAGTGTTTGAAAAGCAAAAATTAAAAATAAATACATTGTATTTCTAAACAAACTAATATGCACAGTGGTTAGAAGAATGAAAAATTGTTGTTTCTAAAGTCATTGGGATCAGGGCTGTTCTTATCAATTTTGGCGCCCTGGGCTATAAACCAATTAACGCCCTAGGACCCAGGCATTAAAATTCTTAAATATATTTTTTAAATATTTTATTGCAGCCATAAATAAAATTATTTTGTAAAATGAAGTTCCCGTTAACCTACATTTCATTTTTAGTTAAAATTTACGGAGCATAAGGATAACAAGAACAGTTATGGAAATCCCTAATAATTTTTTATGATAAGAAATAAAAAAGAAATATCAATATATTAATTTTTTTCTTATGTCAATAAATTCATTCTTATTTGCACTAAGTATATACCATATAATAAATAACCAAAAAAATAATAATAAAAAGAATGTATAATAATAAAAATATTGTAATAAACATTAAAAAATATTTTTAACCAGAAAAAATCCACATATAACTATACTAATTATATTAATAAATGGAATCGATGTATTAAATAATAAACTTATTTCTCGCTTGAGTTGGAGCAAATTCATTGACTGCACAGGTTTACAAAAAAAAATGGTATTCCTGGGTTCTTCGGCAAGTACTTTTGGACATTAGAAAGAAGCTCCGCCCAGCCCAGGGCCGGCCCAGAGGAGCGAAAGGCACCACGGGCGTTCTAACTGGCAAATTTGGATGATGTTGATGACGGTCGACCCGGCACTGACAAAAGTGACCCTAGAACTATGCGTGAACATTGAGGTAAAGCTACGTGTGCTGCCTAGAGCTAGCCCAGGGTAGAAAAAATGCATTTGCTGTTAATGCCGGTCGACACAGCATTGCATCGATTGACCCTAGAACTTTGCCTGAACATCGAGGTAAAGCTGCCTGTGCTGTCCAGGGCTGACCCAAGGGCTACGAATTTCGAAAACGGATGTGCGTGCTTGCTTGTGGATAAATCCAAGTAGGAGATTTCAACAGGGCTAGAAAGTACATAGAAAAAGAGTTCTTGAAAATTTGACTGTACTTATAGTAAAGCTTTATATAGCTTTACTATCAGTGCCGGGTCGATCGTTGTTAGCTTACAGCAAATGCATCTCCAAATTTAAGGTCTTGACCTTGAAATCGAAATTTGCTAGTAAGAACACCCATGGCGCCTTTCTCACCTCTTGGCCGGCCCTGGGCGAGATACAGAGCTTTTTCCTAATGTCCAAAAAGTACTCAAGGGCTACACAGGTACCCGTTAAGTTAATAGGTCGCTCGAGAAGTTGTACCAGGGCCGCTTTTAAAAATACCACTGTTTTGACCTCGAATTCGGATTTAGGGCACCGAAATATCTGGGAACGCCATGATCCGGTCAATTATTCAGCATTTTAGCGCTTTTTTTAAAGCTCTTCTTTTTAAAAATTATTATTTTATTTTAAGGCGGTTTTTTACAAGGAATTTAAATTAAATTCATTATACTCAATTATCGGCCGTGGTTAAAAAAAATCCTCATCTTTACGTTCGTGGCGCCTCTTAAGTTACGGCGCCCATGGGCTGTAGCCCAAACAGCCCAAAGGGTTGGTATGGCCCTGATGGGGATTCGTTAATAGTTTATAAAATACTAGATGAAAAGCCTGTCTCCGCCAGGCGAGAGACAATATTAAGTAGCCTCTGTCTCCGTAAGACGCCTTCCGTACGGCTAACGGTAAAAAACACTTTTTTGCTCCTATTTTTGTCCCTGGGGCGAAATTCAAAAAACGGGCTTCGTTAGGTTCTAGCCACTGCTAAAGGCTACCACTGTGCCAAATTTCATGATTTTAGCTCCAGCCATAACTTCAGAATCACGTGGACAGAAAACAAATTTTAAATATATATACCACCTACATTATAAATATATCCACATTAGAAATTATATATATATATATATATATATATATATATATATATATATATATATATATATTTATATATATATATATATATATATATATATATATATATATATATATATTTAAATAATATTAATTAGATTATTTCCTGAGGAATGTAACTATCATTCCGATTCAATCCGTTATTTAAAAAAAATTTCACAACGTTTCGCCGAAATCTCATTCGGCATTTTCAAATAATGTTGTTCGCTCTGCGTCTCGACTTGAACTCTCTGGCCTGTGCGCTTGCATTGGGTTTTATTGCCTGCCGCCGCCGGAGGTTATAACGTCTTACGGTCTGGTGAGCAGACGGGTTTGGTGTGGGTTGTTGCTGGGTGGCAACCGAAGGCGCCTTGTTCGGGCTTTCTTTTGTTTTTACCTTTCGGATGGTTGTTTTCCATATGTTTGGGATGTTGGTGGCATCGTCGCGTTTGTTACTATTTCGAGAGCTTCTCTTATTAGTCTGGTCTTGTGGTGTTTTATTGTTGATATTTGTCTAGAGTTGTCGAAGTCGATTGTGTGTCCTGTGTTGTGGTGATGTTGGAAAAGGACGGAGGTTGTTTGTTTTATTTTTATACTATTTTTATGTTCCTGAATCCTGACGGATATGCGTCTGTTTGTTTGTCCCACGTATTGTTTTTCGCAGTTCTTACAAGGGATGCTGTAGACCCCATGGATATATATATATATATATATATATATATATATATATATATATATATATATATATATATATATATATATATATATATATATATATATATATATATATAATATAACATGATGACCAAATGTAACAAACTCTAATATAATCTATGTTTTTTAAAGATTCTAATTTGAACATATATTTTAAGACAGGGGTAGAAAATATTGTCTGAAAAAAAACAAAAATTAATTTGGGATTATTTCAACATACACTGCAACGCAAAATTAAGGGATATCGTTTTTTACCAGTGATTTTAAAGTCAAATAATTTGGAAACTAACAAACCATTTTTAATAACTTTTTTTTTTGGTCAAAGGTACATTATTTTATTTTAAAATTATTCATTGAGAAGCATTTTTAGAATGTAGTTTAATTGTACAATACAAAGCCAGTGGTTTATCTACCAGATAGTTTTTGAAATTGGTCTCTAACTGTAATAGTTTCAAAAGTATATATATATATATATATATATATATATATATATATATATATATATATATATATATATATATATATATATATATATATATATATATATATATATATATATATATATATATATATAATTTTATATATATAGTTTTCAAGAGTAATTTTTCCATTTCCGAACTTGTCGCGGACGTCTTGAAAGCAAATTTTTTTCAGCAAACCTTGTTGCTAGGCGGTAGTTACTCTCTCAGATACTTTAAAACGGGTCGCAACTTCCCTCAGACTCAGATGCATAGGAGCGTCTAACATTTCCAGAGCTCTACTTACTTTTTCTTGACTCAAATGACGTCTAGGCGCTTTAAGTGAAAAACGTATTAAAATAGCGATCTTTTTCTAATCAATTGACAAACTGTCATCAGTATATAAATTAACCTTGGTAATCACTTTGTAGCTGGACAACGTCATGCTATTTAAAGTGAAAATGGACATCGCATAGGAAAAAATTGCGTACTTTTTAAACTATAAGAGTTAGAGACAAATTTCAAAAACTATCTAGTAGATAAACCAATGGCCTTGCACACTAGGGAAAAACGAAAGTTTGACTGGTGTCACCCATTTTTCATAGGTGAAATAAAAAACCTCCTGTGAGTTAAAAATTTAAAAACAGATTGATGTCCCTTTCATCCAAAAAAAAAGTAATTAAAAATGGTTTGTTATTTTCCAAATTATTTAACTTTAAAATCATTGTTAAAAAACAATATCCCTTAATTTTGCGTTGCTGTGTACATGTAATGTAATTCATACAAAGAATACTATATATTAATTTAATGTCCACACCACATTCAACATGGTGAAAAACTGCTTTTTACATTTCCAATAAGTGTCTGATTCACTCAAAGGCAGATTAAGTTTTGGTCTAAAAGAAAATACTTTTTAACATGGCTAAAGTTTTCGTTTTTGGTAGAGAATAAAATATTAGAAAAATACGGAAATCAGATCCAACATGTACCTAATATTTAACGTAAAAAAAAATTTTTTTTGCCTTTTTGAAATATTTTTTTACCTTAAAAATCATTTATTTATTTATTTTTAATCCTTATCATATAAACCGATATTGAAGCTATCCAATAAGGTCCATATAATGTAGAAATCCGGTTAAACGGAAACAGTTCATAAAATTAACGTACGTCAATAGACGTCAGTTAATATTTATTGATACAAAAAGTCCTAACGAATTCCCAGTAATAATTTTACTGTTTTTACCCAAGTTCAAGACACGCACAGGTATTTTATTATTTTTATCATCTAGTGCAACCATTTCAGTAATTGCATCAGCCAGGTTTAAAAATCCTCACGTCCTCATTACGGATCACTCTCCCTGTTTCGCTATAATAAAAGAAAAAGTACGGCGGCGAATTAACTTTACTGTAATTATTTAAATTAGCTAATAAGTTGATAACTTTTAATTATTAGGTTGCAAAATAATAGGGAAATAAGATACGTAATGTTTGCTTAAGGATTGTACACTATGCAGCGGAAATAATGCACAAAAAAAAATTGGGAAAAAAACTATTTTAAAGATTTTAACACTGTTTAAATATATATTATCCGGTATAAAATAGATCTTTATATTAGATATAAATAAACATGATGTATAAAATTAAATATAAAAATTAGTAGAAACCTGTATTGTACCTAGATATTTAAAAATTTATTAATTTTTAAATATCTAATTTAATTAAAATCGATAGAAAATGAGTTCTTAGCAAAAAATGTTCTATGCATTTTTTTGTAAAATGCGTACTTTTCGAGTTATTCGCGATCGAAAGTCGGAGTTTTTCGTCGATAAAATCAACGTTTTTAATCGGTTTTTTTGTAAATAACTCGATAAGTATGCATTTTATCAAAAAAACTGTAAGTAACAAAAGCTTTTAAAAAGACCGATAAAATGTTTTTTTCGTAATTGCTGTGGGATCAATACAAAATAATTAGTTGTATTTTGTTAAAGGTTAGCTGTTATTCATCCAACACAAAATTTCAGAGTTTCAAGGCAAATAACGCAAAGTTTATATATTTTTCGAGAAAAAATAAAAATAACTTTTGTGAAACATTTGCAAAGACCTTTTTTTGAAAAAAAAATATTTATCGTAAAAATTAAGTGAGTTATGATTAAAGTAAGGTTAGAACAAACATTTTTTGAGTGCAAAAATCTTCGAAAATAACCCCCTAATTACCACCCTAATTAAAATGAGTCGTAGCTCTTTTTTAATTCTTTTTATCTATGTATCATTAATACATTCTAAAATTTTAATTAATTTAAATTGCTTATTTTTGAAAAAAGTGCAAGTGAAAATCAAATTTTAGAATTTTAATAAAAAATTGTCTTTTCTTTAAAATAACTAAAAAACTAAGCTTCTTGCATTACAAACATTTTAATTTTTATCTAATTTACTTCATGACGAAAATTTAAAAAAAAAACGCATGTGTATAGACGAGCATTACCTTGTTTCAGCCCTTTAAATTCACCCCTTTAAAAAAGTAAGGGTTTAAAACAGTTTTAATATATAGGACCTTATATCTCTTTAAAAAACCAACAAAATGGTTTTTTACAGAACTTTTTATCACAAAAACTAAAGGTGTTACTATTAAAAAACCAATTTCTTGGGGCATACTTGGGTTTGCTTTTAAGGGTTAAAATACTTCAACTAATATTTTAAAGATTAAACATTTATACTATTTAACTTATTTAAGCCTGATTTAAGCTTTAATATGAATATAAAGTAAGTTTTAAAGATTCTAGTAATAAGGGGTAGTTTTCATCCCCCAAAAAACAAAAAAGCAGTCATCGGCGTAATGCACACTTTAAGGGTGAGTCGAACTTAATTTTAACTTTTATGCGATTCGATGCAGTTTTTTAAAAATTCGCGGTTTTGTACTATTTTTTGCATTGTAATTTTGCAAGGGGTGGATTTTTCAGGATTAAAAGGTTACAAAATTAATATTAATAATACTTTAAGCATTTACATTTTTTATTACAACTTAGTGACAGTATGTTAATTTTTCTAGGGAAAACAATTTTTTTATTAAATTATAATAAGGGTTTATTTTTAAGGGTTGAAATATATTAAATAGTGTTTCAAATAATTAAAAACTTATTTTCCAAAGCTTTAATATGAAAGTTTTGAAGGTTTTTGGAATAAGGGGTAGTTTTCACCCCTAAAAAATAAAGAGCGTCCATCGGCATAATATAGATTTTGAAGAGAAGAGATAAAAAAAACGTAATTTGCAAAATTTCGTAAGCTAAATATTATATTTAGCTTACAAAGTTTTGCAAATTACGTTTTTTTTTTTTATATTTGGACAATGCACGAAGACTTAAAACCTAAATTATAGCATACTGTGGGTGTTCTGAATGAAGTAAGAGGTTGTTTCTTAACATAGGACATAAATATTTAAATGTTTGGAGGGGAAGCGAATACCTCTGCAGGCAGCTGCTTTTATAGTCCAGGCATTCTGGGGAAAAACGAACAAAGTGGGAAGTTTTTGAAGTCTTTCCAGATGGGCTGCAAAGAGATGTATAAGAGTGGTACAACGTGTTGTGCTGTTGAAAGCTGTTAGAGAAGGAAATATATTAAATAATTCCTAGAAGCTGTGCATATACCCATAAAAGAGTGACAGATCACCCACAGTTTGTCGATAGGCAAAAGGAGACATGTGAGAGTGGGGTAATCAATTAGTTACATGTTTCTTCTTTGTGTGGAATCAAAAATTTTAATAGTTGTGAAAGATGCCGTTCTCTAGACACGAAAATAATATTTCAAAGAATGTCTGATTTGCTATATCTACAGAGTATACATATTAGAACAGGGAAAATATTCTCTGGTTCGAAAGTGAAATTCAAGTTTTTTTTTAAGTAGGCCAATCAATAGAGATTTTTTTGCACACTTAAATTTAACCGGAAACAACCTGTGCCATCTGTTTAAACATAATAAATAGGGGAAAACCCCGGTTTTGGCCCCCGCTAATTTGTTTACAGTAATTGTTTAAACAATAAAAACTGTAAAAAAGGTAATTTTTTAGTTTTTCGCGTATAACTCAAAAATTATTAGAGATATCGCGATGGTAACAATAGGACTATTTTACAAAAATATAAAAACCTACAAAATGGTTTTTACAGAGTTTTTTCCGAGCATTTCCCGCCGAGAAAATACAGAAATACTCCAAAAATTGTCCTTTTTTCAAAAAATTATATCTCCGTTCAGTTTAAAGATTTAGGAGTAATTTTTTTAAAAAAAGCTAATAATATGTAGTTTAACTAGGCATCGAATGGTTTCTGTCGGATTTATAGTTTTGGATTTAGGGCTCATTAAAAATTTAAGGGCTTTTTTGCGAGGCTCACCGTTTTAAGGCGAATCAATATATTTCAATTCTGAAAACGGCATATGAAACTAGAGATCAAAATCTTTTCCATATTTTGAATTTTTTGCCTAGGGGGTGGGAAATCGGTGAAAAAAGTCTCTGAAAGTCGTGCAAAAGGCGAAAAACGGCGAGCGAAGCAGAGTAGAGTAGCGGTAGTGGGGGAGCGAGGCAACGGAGGAGAAATGCGTATTAGTTCGGATAATCTGTAATTTACCGTTTAATGATTTTGGAAGGTTCTGAATCGAAATGAAACCTTTTGCATTTTCTTTAGAAACAGATCAACTACAAACTGTCGGAAAGAATCAGTATAAAAGCCCTTAAATTTTTGCTAAGCCCTAAATCGAAAACTATAAATCCAACAGAAACCATTCTCTCCGTAGTTAAACTACAAATTATTAGCAATCATTTTTCGAAAAATTACCCCTAAATCTTTAAACCGAACGGAGATATAGTTTTTCGAAAAAAGGTCAATTTTTGTTTTTTTTTTGGATTTTCCCGGCGAAAAATACTCGGGAAAAGCTCTATAAAAACCATTTTGTAGATTTTTCAATTCTCTAACAATGTCCCATTGAGACCATCGCGATATCTCTAATAGATTTTGATTTATACGCAAAAAACTAAAAAAATTAACATTTTTTTACAGTTTTTATTGTTTAAACAATTACTGCAAACAAATTCGCTGGGGCCAAAATCGGGGTTTTTATCTATTTATCATGTTTTAACAGATGGCACAGGTTGCTTCCCGCTAAATTTAAGTGTAAAAATGAGAACATTTTTTGCTCTGTTGGTTGGCCTAAAGGTGCTCTGGCTATAAATACAATTGCCGACGTGCCAGCTTAAAAGCAAAAGAAAAAAATTAAAATAAATACCAAAAACTACTCATGCCGATTTACCCAAATCCTTACTAGCAAACAAAAGTTACTTTTCGTTGTTTGGTAGTCGATGAATTACGCCATTTAAAATGAAAAGTAAATAAACGGCTTTACATAAAATATAATGAAAATTATATGAAAACTAAAATATATAAAATACTATATAAAGTGGCGGTGATAAGGTTAAATAAAACAAAGTTTTAAAATCTAAGATATCAGTTTTTTATTTTTACAGATATCACAGGTCTACAAGGTGGAAAAAATGGGCCTTATTAAAATACAAACATAAATATATTGAAAAGTAAACATGTGTGTTTTTTCCTTTATTTAAAGAAATATTAATATCACAATTTTCTTAATAACCACTAGATGCCCAAAAACATTGTGAAAGAATATAGGAAATAAATTACACAAGCAAGCTCCATATACATAGAACACAGAAAATGAGCCTGGGACTGTTTTCATCTCGTGGCTAGAAATTGGAGGTATCCCTCAGAACTGAAAATAAGAATTAGGTTTTTATTACCTAAGATGTGCAAATTTTATTTTAGTGTTACAAATCTCTATACCCTACTCACTGAAGATACTTATTACCAGACCTTCAAAACCAACATTTATAAGAGCTTGATATATGTAAATATTAAGTTTGAATTTTTTTGGTATTTATTTTAAATTAGAGTTAATAAATGCCCCAATGCCACAATACAAACTTTAAAATAGTTTCCAGTATTTGTTCTTTTACTCTACAAAAATAATTCTTTAACTCTATTACAAAGTCTGTTTTAATTATTTGTTAATTTATTTATTTAAAAATCAGGTTACTTTAAAGTAGCTCGAAAATGAATGCAGATATCAAAACGCGGTTTTTGCAAAGTATAGGTATTTTGTCCTTTTCTAAACTTACAATAAAAAATCATATCGTTGTATATAACTTTCCCGAGAAAATCTCGAAAAAACAAGTATTCCTTAAACAACGCCCTCTAGTTGGTGAACTACACTAACTGACTCCGATGACATAAAAAAAGCTTAATTATTATTTTTTTAAACGAGTACCTACTTGAACCAATTTCTATAAAGAATGGCTATTTGAAAGTTGCATTATTTATTATCTTCCCCCACCTGTATTATTGAAAATTCGACAAAAAGTCCTGGACCAAACTGATGCAGAATTATTTAGAGTTTTTGCTGATGTTATCAAAATTGAACCTAATACTAACTAATTTTGGATAAAAAATAGGTTTTTTAATTTAAACTTGCGGTTGCGCCATCTCGCGCTAGTTTTGGAAATTTGAAAAAAAATTTCAGCTATTTTTCTTGACCAATTTACAGAAAATATTTTTTCCAACGCTGTGCGATAAATAGTTTCTGAGATACAGCCGGCATCCTTTCTTATTTGGATACCCGGTTCATTGCCGGCAAATAGTGTTTGGTGGGTTGTGCAAATACAATATCGCAAAACATTTTTGTGGAAACAAAGTATTTGTAAGGTCAAAATAGCAATAACAAATTTATGGTTTCCAATGTCGCCCTTGTCAACTCAAAAGTAATATCAAACAGAACATGGATCCAGCATGCGAAAGCTTAAAAAAAATCGGAAAACGTTGATAATAATTCAAATATAACTGTAATGTTTTAACTTTGTTTAATCTTTGATTAATTGTGTAATAATACACTTGTGGACAGTATATTAACTGTTTTATTATAAATTTACGGACAGAGCGAAACAGTATTCAGCGCCATACTCTAATTCTCGACAGCGACTGACAACTAACCTAAAATACATTGTTGCCAGACTTTTTCTAAATTTGGGAGCTTAACAAACTTTATAGTATTAACCTAAAAGTTTGCCTATCCTGTGTAGGTGTCCTCTAAGGTTATGGTGCCCTCTAAGCAACCCTACTGTTGTCTTTTCCTACTTTGTCTGAGTGGTTCTTCCTTTTTTCAGTTTCCGTTTTTTTTGGATGGGACCCTTATGAAACATTTTCCATGTCTTATTTTACTGAGGTTTCCCCAGTATTCCTCGTGTTTGTTTCGGATCCATTCCCTGGTTTGCCCTCGTGCTGTGGTTTTAGTCACTCCAAGGGCAGGTTCTGGTCCAAAGTTTGGTGTTGACGATCCCTGTCTCGCAAGCTCATCCGCTTTTTCGTTTCCTTCTATTGCCGAATGTTCTGGTACTTACGAGAGAGTGACACTGTTGCGTTCTCCCAGGACTTTCAGTTCTTTTTGGCGTTCCCATGTCAGCTTGGACGTACCTTGGGGTTTGCTAGTGCACCTAGTGACGCCTGGCTGTCTGAATGTGGTTACAACTGAGTGATGCCCTAGCGCATTTTCAATGCGACGTACGCAATGACTTTAAAAGGCGCTATCATAACAAATAGATAAGACAAGAAAGGTACAAGGCTGGCCAGCAAAAAAAATGTATATAATACACTGCTCACGACACCCAAACCTATAAAAGGACGAATTAGAACGGCGACCACTGTTATTGGACCACAATGGTTATCGTCCAACAATCATTTCAGAAGAGGATTCGCTTGTGCATTAAAAATAATGGATATCATTTTGAATCCGTGTGAAGGGTGATTTTAAAAAATGCGGGATTTGAAAGGGCCGCCATTTTTGTTTTTTATTGTTGGCAGCATTGTTTTTGCGATTTTTAATATGTGTTGTCATTGAGGTTTTGTTTGTCAAGGGATCTTAGTAATTCAAATCACTGTTAATGCAGTTTGTTACCGAGCAATGCTCACTGAGTTCCTATGACTTCAATTGAATCAAATGAACATTTTTGGTTCCAACAGGACGGTGCAACGTGCCACACTTCAGCAAAAACAATTGCACAGCTTTGTGAGAGGTTCCCGGATCGACTCACCATATTGCGAGGAGACCAAGTCTACCCACCTCGATCATGTGAGTTGACTCCATGTAACTTTTTTTATGGGGTTAAATTATGTCACAAGTCTACGAGAACAAATTTAATGAAACTCAAGTACGAAATTCAACGTATCCTTGGCCGATGTGGACGTGTGTGATCTGGTTATGGTAAATTTCTTGGACAAAGTAATTGGCAATTACTAATTGCGTTTAGGGCTAGTAGGGGACGTCATATGCTAGATATTGTTTTTCACGTTTAAAACCTCAGGATTTTCTAAAGCGAATGATGTGATTTTTTTGCTTTTTTATGAAAATAAATTATTCTTACAGCCCTTTCAAATCCGGCGTTCTGTTTGAATCGTCCTTTATTTTTTAATTTAATCTGCTTTTCTTTTTTGTGTTTAATTTAAAAAACATTAAAATATTTTTATTGTACTTTGTATTACCGTGCACATGCTACACTTGCCTTAATAAAAATGTGTTTATAAATATTTTATTGTTTTATATTTATGCATAATGCGTCACCTTTAATTGATAATTGACAAGTATGGTCGTCGTCGTTTGTTCAGTTTTGAAGTTTGTAGAGTTAATAGTTTTAAAATAATATTAATTAAATTACACCTCTGCATTTTCAAAAAAAAAAATAAATATCTTAAAAAATAAAACATTTAATACTAATTATTAGGACTCGGATTCGGGAACAAGCTCGTCCCAATACGTGTTTTATTTCTACTAAATTCATTGGCGTGCATATTAAGGATATATTAATTATAAATAAATGTGAAAAAATGTTAAGTTAAAACATAATAGTAGTGTTTTACATTTTATTTGCATTACATGATATAACTAACCTCTTTTCAAATTGGTTTCGGTAAAATTGGTTTTTTTTATAGTTTAAAATATCTCTAAGTCTAGAAAAGTTCCTTTTCACATAACTGAAGCAAAATAAAAATTATTGTACAAGTCAGTTTTTTTTTTATTTTGTAGTGCTTTAAAAATATTTTTTATTTCTAAAAATTCTGGATTTCTTTCCAAGATTTTAGGTATATACAATTTTAATTTGTCACCAATTTTATTAGAAATCTTCGATAAGAAAGCTTTACGTGTAAAATAGTGTGAATAATAAACATACTTATACAGTGTATGCATAAAGTCTGGACTACCCATATCCTAAACTTGTCGGAAAAACGCTGAAATATGTCATTAATTTTCTGGACCACGCCCACGTTTTAATATATATAACCAATTTGCTAACCTATTGACAGCTGTCAAAGTTATGACGTCATTGGCATTTTTGTAAAATGGCAGCATACGCTTGTAATACATTTAAAAGCTTTTTGAGATAAAGAGTCTGCTTCTAAATTTTGACGCGATCCTGTCAAGTCATTTTAAACTGACGTTCATTTAAGCAAGAAGGGTACTAGATAGGATTATGCAGAAAAATTAAGTTAAGTTAACAAAAATTAGGTTAATAAAAATTAAGACATTTGTTTGAAAACATGCAAATCAATTTAAAAATATTAAGCATGCGTAGAACAAATCATTGTTATATGGGTGGTTTGTGATTTTTCTTTCATCGGTGCACTCTCTGGCAGCTGTCCTGTAATTTGTTATCCCCTTTTATTACATATAACAGGCACGGATCCAGCCCTCAACAAAGGTTGTGGGCACAGCCACCCAAAAATCGACCAAGTGCAAGTCGGAGTACGAACTCACTCATAAACAGTCATGGACTTACCTACGTTTTGAACGATTTTTTAATTTGATATTTTTTTACATCTTTAAATGATAACATTGATTACAAACTAAATTATACACCATTTTACATCAAATAACTTTATCAAAAACTAGCAACATATCCCGGCTTCGCACGAGTGGACATTTATTTTTTATAGCTAATGTTACTCACAATCAGTAAAAATGTAGTATTTTACCGGTGAAAAAAAATTTGAAATCGGTTCAGTAGTTTTTAAATATGTTTGTTACAAACATCAAAAAATACAAATCTTTCACTCTTTAGAATATTTTAGTATGGTATACGGGGATTTAGGGACATTTACCGAATCCTTCATACCATGGTATGAAGCCTATGCTCTAAGTCCATGAACTTAGAGTTTAGACCAATCTGAGCAACTTTTCCAAAGAAACCATATACCAATTCTAGTTCCCACACAAAGTTAGCATCCGCAGCAGCAGCAGCAGCATTGTATAGAAAGTCCAAATTTTTTATTTTTATTTCCAGTAGGCATATGGTTGCTTTGGGAAGCTTAAAGCGTAAGCTTGAATTTGTAATTTATTTATTTATCTATGCAGTATATAGTATAAGTAAATTCTTAAACTACAAATTAAAGCTTGATATACAAATCATCGGGGCTAGTTCTCTTAAGTATACATCTTCATGTATATTTAAGAAAGCTAGCCCCGAAAATCTTTCATGTGCTATTGAGGCAAACAAGATTTGATCCTACGGAGAGTTGAAAACGATCTTTCCGCAGTAGCTACGCTGACCGGGAATGTAGCCAGACCTGAAAAAAAAATTATGTTTGGGTACAAATCTTGGTCGCACGCCTCAATAAGATTAGCTTTCGATTCTGGTATGACCAAATTTTTTTGAGATTCTCTTCTTCATTTGGTCATTCAGAGTCGGTATTCATTTAAAACTGTAGATTCATTATCGTTAAGGAACTGGCGGTACATGAGGAACGCATTTATAATTTTAAAATATCGATATCCAAATTCCCGTCAATTGGTATAGGTATAAAAAAACACAATTGTAAAAGGAGATAATAGGTTCTTCAAATCATTAATATTTTAATCCAATAGAGGTATGTATACTGATTTCCGAAAGTACTCTTTCACCGATTTCGCCTTATTGTCGCCTGTTTGTTTGCGGCGAAATTTTACGTGAGGATTTTAATGTAATATTCAACTGTTTTGCTTGCTCTGTCGCCTCTGCAAATAATTGCTTAAACAAAAAACTTGTCGTTTTGGCGTTTCGATCGAAATACTTCTATGACATCTTTTTTATCATCAGCCTATCGATCTCAATAGATCGTGAAAGTGAGACTCTACCGGTTACAACTACTGAATTAGGGTTGTAGGCATGCCCACAGTGCCCACAACGGTGGATCCACGCCTGACATATAATCCTATAAAGAGCGAAGATAAATGACAGAAATTGGTGGATACAACAATGAAAAATGAAAATAAAAACACGCCTGTTGCAGATTTGTCATTGTCACAAACTTCCTAAGCAAATATTTGTATAAAAAATATATAATTATGTGTCATACAGCATGGGGAAGACGAGTAAACTGACGAGTTAATTCAATTAATTGGTTATCATCGAAACATCTAAAGTTCCAGTCATTTCCCTGTAACCCAGGTTCATATGATCGTATAACACATTTCCGGCCTTTATAACTTATTACATTAAATTGATTTCTTATTTTTTAGCTATCAGAAACAAGTCTGCATTTAAAGTAAAGCAATTACTGAAATTGTTTCCTATCAAGGTAATAAAAGCAAAAAACTAAATTTTTTAGTGACAAGTTTTACTTTCATTTCAATTATTAACCACAATACCCGGCACCTATTGTATGTTTTTATAGTTGTAACTCATCAACAACGGCATTGAGTAATAATTAACTTTATATTACACGTACTTTTTACTGCAATTGAAGTCTACCGTTGAGATGGTCAATTTTTCTAATGCAAGAAGTATTGCAATTGCGTCATGTCTTTAGCGGCCAAATTCTCATTGTTTAAAATATAAAGTCATGCTGTAAAACACAATCCGAGTCTTGTTTTAACGAATCATTTTTTTTGTGCGTTGATTATTTTGATCTTTATAATAAATAAAGTATATTCATATTGGGTTCTTGCATATTAGAAGACTATACAGTGTGTCCCAAATT
Organism: Listronotus oregonensis; assembly: GCA_019359885.1. Taxonomy (NCBI): domain Eukaryota; kingdom Metazoa; phylum Arthropoda; class Insecta; order Coleoptera; family Curculionidae; genus Listronotus; species Listronotus oregonensis. The sequence continues at coordinate 77,441 of JAHBCN010001433.1, forward strand.
GGTGGGGAATGTATGGGGATCTTGGAAACGGCCATATTTTTTTTATGAGTGAATTTTTTTTAAATCTGTAAAAACTTCTTTATAGCAACTTTTTTCGTAGAATATGACCGAGTAGTCAATTTTTATTTTCTACCTTTCGGGTTTTTAGAATCATCATCAACTTTATTTTTTCATATGGACGCCATATTGGATTTTTACGTAGCCAAATAATGCTTTTTATTCTGATTTCAACAATGTTTAACATGTTATAATTTAAGAGTTTATAACCTCATTTATTTCAAAAAACAAATATTTTCTCAGTTGGCCTTGATTCCGGCGAACGTAATTTTTTTTTGTAAACAATAAAATATTAGTAATTGGCAAAATAGATAATCTGAACAGATATTTTACAGAAATGGGTTTCGCGAACATAGCTATAACTTTAATACCGTGTTACAACAAAACTACACGTAACAAGTTAATTAAAACAAGTGAAAACAAAAACAATGAAAAGTGGCTAAACTAATATTCCTACTAAAATGAAGATGTAAAATAACGACCTAAAATTTAAAATGTTGTCCATATTTCTCAACATATTAACGATATTTTTTAAATAGTCCTAACTACACTATGAATGGTTGACTTAGGTATGTGGAATTTTCTATCAACATCCCTATCTGAAGATGTTGGATTTTCTTTAAAATGTTGGTTAACTTCTTAGGTCCTGGTTTTTAAAACTTCCGAATTTAAATTGTCGAAATACGTTTGCGCAGCTATATTAACATTTCTATTGCTTTGGAAATAACGTTGCAAAATATTAAGTATTTCTTTAAATAATTAACCATTTTATTATTAGTTTAGCCACTTTTCATTGTTTTTGTTTTCACTTGTTTTAATTAACTTGTTACGTGTAGTTTTGTTGTAACACGGTTTTAACGTTATAGCTATGTTCGCGAACCCATTTCTGTAAAATATCAGTTTAGCTTATCTATTTTGCCAATTACTAATATTTTATTGTTAAAAAAAAATGACGTTCGTCGGAATCAAGGCCAACTAAGAAAATATTTGTTTTTTGTAATAAATGAGGTTATAAACTCTTAAATTATAACATGTTATACATTGTTGAAATCAGAATAAAAAGCACTATTTGGCTGCGTAAAAATCCAATATGGCGTCCATATGAAAAAATAAAGTTGATGATGATTCTAAAAACCCGAAAGGTAAAAAATAAAAATTGACCACTCGGTCATATTCTACAAAAAAAGTTGCTTTGAAGAAGTTTTTACAGATTTGAAAAATTTTTACTTATAAAAAAAAAATATGGCCGATTTTCAAAAATGCATGTTTCAGGTTTTTTCAAAATTTCTCAAAAACCTTAATAGTTAAAACCATGTAGTAAACGGGATTAGCTTACTAACATAATTGTCCAAAACTTTCCCCTTTTAACCGATTTTCTATATATCGTGGTTTCCAAGATCCCCATACATTCCCCACCAATTTGGGACACACTGTATACACAATTCGAGGACTTATAAATCTTAAACATTCAATATAAACTGCTCAACAAAAAGATCGTACCGTTTAATTTTTAGACCCATTTTCAAACTGCTGTAACTTTTTTAAAAATTAACTGTTTTGAATATGTAAAACGAAGTTTAAATCGTGATTCTTATTGTTGTATTGCATTTAGTTCAAAAAGATGAATATTATCATGATGACAGGGTGCTCAATAGAGTGCTGCAAAAACAAAAATTGATGTGTCCCATTTCGGTGGTATTTTTTTTGGCGTTATATAGGGTAGTTACCAGTATATCAATATCTCAGACGTTTATGCCAGTTTTTGAATTGGGACCTCTTACGATACATTTCAAACGTCTTTTGGTAATTAATTCTTAAAAAGAAACGGAAAATGGATTGACGGTTTCAACGAGTCTTTCATATTTGAAAGTTTATTTTATGTAGTTTTTTTTATTCTAAGCACTTTTCGATAAGGTCATAATTTTATGAGTATACGAGCCAACAAATACAAAAACGTAGCTGATTTGAAATCCTAAATATAGGGTAAATTATTAACGCCAAAGGGACCATAGTGTGTTTGTTTTAAAAAGGCCAAGTTGTGTCAATATCTCGAAACTATTTCTACCGTTAATCGATTTATGCTGTTTAAGTGCCTGTAAAGTTATTCAGCAAAAATGCGTCGTTATTATGGCATTAGGTCTGCATGGTTAGGAATTTCAACAACGACTTAAAGTTTTAAACATTTTTAAACATAAAAATAGGGTATTTGGTGTTGTACACCATGATATAGGGAGTGATCAAAAATTTAATGTTTAATTTTGTGCCATTTTGATAGCAAAATGTTTTACGTATTAGAATAATATTGTTTATTCAATATTCATAGACGTTTTTGCAAGTCTTTATTATTAAAATCCTAGATAAATGTAAATTTAGGATTTCCAGTAATCCATTTTACAAATGTTTTAATAAACGTTAAAAAATAAAACATTCTCATTAGATAAAATGTTTTTATAAATCCAATTTGTAAAATTACATTTAATAAAAACATATTAAAAACAGCAATAGTAACAGATAAAATTAAAATGTAATAAACAAAACAAAACATTAAAATTAAAAATAGATGCCCCCCCCGTGAGCCCTTCTTCTTCACCCTTCTTACGCTTAGTTTTGCCATTTTTAAAGAGTAAAATTACCCCTACAGAAGACAAAAGTTTTGTTTGACTTACAAACTGTTTTATGACAATGACATTATTCCATCGTTGCTATAGAAACGTATCGCTGCTATAAATAAATTCAATGTAATAACTAAACATTTTTTTGTTTTTTGTAGAGATAATTTGACTTTTTGAAAATGGCAAAACTAAGCTAAAATCTACTAAAAAATATAGTGCGGTAAGTTTTTGGACACCGAAATGTACTAAAAAGAGTTTCAAGCCTAATAATTTTAATTTAAAACATGTTGCGCAAACAAGGCCGTTCTGTACCTAATGTTGCGGTAATTATAGATACCATAATAAATTTGAAAGCACTTTGTTGATCACCCGTATCATGGGTACAACCCCAAAATACCCTAATTTATGTTTAAAAATGTTTAAAACTTTAAGACGTTGTTGGAATTCCTACTATTCAGACCTCATGCCATAATAACAACGCATTTTTTGCAGGATAAGTTTACAGGCACTTAAACAGCATAAATCAATTAACGGTAGAAATAGTTTCGAGATATTGACACAACTTGGCCATTTTTAAAACAAAACACACACATATGGTCCCTTTGGCGTTCAATAATTTACCCTATATTTAGGATTTCTAAATCAGCTACGTTCTTGGTATTTGTTGGCCCTGTATACTCATAAAAATATAACCATCGAAAAGTGCTTAGACATAAAAAATCTACATGAAATGACCTTTCCGAATATGAAACACTCGTTGAAATACGTCAATCTATTTTCTAGTTATAGCTTTTTAAAGAATTGATTACCAAAAATTGACGTTTAGAAGTGTATCGCAAGCCAGAGGTCCTCAATTCAAAAACTGGCATAAACGTCTAGAGATATTGATATGACCTTGGTAACAACCCATATTATAACGACCAAAAAAATTACCACTGAAATGGGACACACTCGAATTTATTGTTTTTTTGCAGCACTCTATTGATGACCCTGTACATCATGATAATGTCCATCTTACTAAAACTAAATGCAATACAGCTTAAAGTAGAAGAAAAGCGGCTTTAAGCTTCGTTTTAGATATTCAAAAAAGTTATTTTTTTAAAAAGTTACAGCAGTTTGAAAATTGGTCTAAAAATTAAATGGTACGATCTTTTGTTGAGCAGTTTATATAAATGTAAATAAGTTTCCACCGCATTACACAAACAAGAAACCAAACATACCTTTAACTTTGTAGATACAAAAATATTAGATTTTGATAAAAACTACCATAAACTTACTGTAAAGGAAATGATTCATATAAAAAAATAGCAATTGGGTAAACAACAAAAAAGACATTGACAACTTAAGTCAAATATACTACAATTTATTTTAATAATAGTAAAAAAGAGTCACCTTAGGATAAAAAAGAACTTCTTAGTTTTTAAAACAATAAAAATTCTCCCTACAAATGAAAAATTATCTAGACTATATAGTATAGTGTTTATAGAATTGTTTCTTTTGTCATAATTTTTTTTATACATTTTTTTTCACTAAAAAAACAAAAATTAAAATATTTATCCTTCCTGCTACCGACGGTTTGCATTTACCAATCATTAATAATAGTCCAATCATTATAGCAAAAAAGGTCATTTTTGTAATAAATGTTAACAGATATCTGACTGCGCCATGACTTCCGGAATAACCTGTAGATTACTAAAATCAAAAATGTAACCATTTTTTTAGATAGTTTCTTTAAACAATAATTATTTAAAAAAAAAAGGTCCTTTTATCGTTTTTTTTAAATATAACAAAAAGTACTGGCTTTATCACTTTACTTATACAAGACCATTTGTAGAGATTTCAAAAACCAACAAAATAGTTTTCGAAAAAACCCGATCCGACCATTTTTTACCGATTAGTTCCTTCCTGTTAATTTTGACCAATCGCTATCAAGAATTGGTATGTCAAATATAAATTTTAAGTGGAAAAATTACTTAACAACTGTCAACTTAGCTGTCAGTAGTTTGCAAATGTTTCCGAACGTAAAATTAATGCGGCTGTTGAAAATACTGTTCCACTAAATACTCAGAAAACTCACACATCGACCTGGAAGCAATTTATTGAATTTTGCCAAGCAAAAAATTACCAATTACTCCAGACAACAACTACAGGCGAGCTAAATTTAATCCTCAAGGACTGGGCATGGAACATGCGTAAAGCTAATGGGGAAGACTACAAAGAACTGTGTGTAAAAGTAATGTGGAATATCGTTGCCAAAAAACTGCAGGAAAAATATTTTCAAGAATTTAATATCGTGTTCGACCCATTCCACGACATTACCTTTAGCCAGCTAGAGACGCTCGAAATGCGAAAAGGAGAAGTCTCCAGAAACATGAAGAAAAAGGAAAACAAGTTCAGCTTCTTTAAATATAGACGACTACTACAAGATGGTGTCCTTATGGATGAGACAACCTAACCGGGTTGCAGCGTAAATTTTACTTTATTGCAGCAGTTGAGCTTGAGAACATTTTAAAGAAGAAATTAATAATTAAGGAATCAAAACAGGTGAGATATTGTTTTTTAATTTTGCAACAAAATCTGTAAATGTTTATTGTAACTTGGCAGAAAAAACGCTTATATCAAAACAAAATATGTGCGCATACTTTTTATCTTGGCGTAAAATCTGTTTTCGCAATTTTTTAATGTTTTTTGCAATACCTTGTATAAATCACGTGTTGCCATTTTTAGCATCCAAAATTTGTTAGCTGTACTATTTTTGTAAACAAAAATCAAAAACGATATATAACCACTAAAATTCCTTTTGCTTTTCCAAAAAATTAAAAGTTACATACATCTACTTTAAAGTCACACTACAAAATATATTTTTGACATTTAAGTCAAATTATATATCCCTTGTTTCAGGAAGGATCGAGTATAACACAGTCTTCAACAAAACTGCACAAGGTGGTGCAAAAAATCTTTGCGATAACAAGTGGCTTGTTCCTAATTCAAAAAATCCTGAGTTTTGTCCGGTACGTTTGTACAAATCCCTGTTCAACAAAGGAACGTTTAAAATAACAACAAATAGATTGTTTTTGACACCAAATTCAGCATGGCAATCCAATCGTTGCACTGGGTGGTTTAAAAACATTCCTGTTGGAAGAAATGAACTGTCAAAATGGACAAAAGATGCAGCCCAAAAAACAGGTATGAACACGACAGAAGTTAAAATATCTAACCATTCTATGCGATCAACTGCTGTTACTAATCTGGCAAAGGCCGGTGTAGGCGAGCAGCAACTCATCAAAATCACAGGGCATTTTCAAGCTGCGTCTATCCAACCGTATCTACAAATGGACCGTCAACATCATTCAAAATATCATCACTGCCTTAAGAACCGTCCAAAATAATGTACTATCTACAAGCTTCGAAGCTTTCTTAAAAGACAGAAAATAGACACTTCTTCGAGCTTAACACCATCAATCGTTTGACACTCCTTACAGCAACATAGAGAATAGTGCTACTACAAACATAACAAAAAACAATTTAACCGATATGGTAACAATACTCCTGTAACCTACAAAATTGTAATTTTTATATTAATTGTAATTTAAAATGAGTTTGAAGTAATTACCTTTCCTAGCTTGAAAGTTATATTGTTCTTATGAATTAGTGTTCTTATTGTTTTAGTAAAAAAAAATTATTAAAATAAAATGTTTATTTAACCCAGTAAATAATCTTACCAAATATCCCTCGTCCATCTAATTTTTCCTGTGGAAAAATTGGAACACTCGTTTCTAAGTAATCTGTTTTAACAAATTTCTTAGAAACTCGTTTTTCCGAATTTTTCCGAAAAAATTAAATGCATTAGGGATATTACCCCCGATTAAAGCCGAAAAAACGCTTAAAACACACCCTTTTTTGTTTAAATTCGCACCTCCGGTAACTTTCAATACTATATAGGAGCTGATAAGCATTTTTAACAATATTTTTCAAACTTGTATGAAAATGTGAGATATACAATTTGTAGCTTTTAATCTCAACTTTAAAAAGCCGTTTTAAAAATTCAAATCGGACCATTTGCCTAAAATTCACGGCACTTGCAAGATAAGAGCCTAATTTGTTTATAGTGCGATTGAATAAACACTATTAATGCGACAATTTTCATCTTTCGGTAGCTCAAAGTATATATTATTGACTATCATTTCCCAAAAAATCATCAGCTCTTAAAATTAAAAATTAACGAAGATACGAATTTTTGGAAAAAGGTCTGTTTTAAGCGTTTTTCCGGCTTTTCTCGAAAAAAATGGTCGGATTGGGATTTTTCAAAAACCATTTTGTAGGTTTTTGAATTCTCTACAAATGGTCTTGTATGAGTAAAGTAATATAGCCAGTACTTCTTGTTATATTAAATAAAAAAAGCCCCTTTTTAATAATTATTGTTTTAAAGAATTACCTGAAAAAAAAATTGGTTGGATTTTTGATTTTATTAATCTACAGGTTATTCCAGGAGTCATGGCGCAGTCAGATATCGTTAACCTTCATTACAAAAAAAAAATTCTATAATGATTGGACTATAATGTAAACAATATCTTTCTTTAGGGTACGTATCTCTTGATTTAAAAAACAATAACAAAGTTTATTGTTCCATGTTTCATAATGTATGTGATATTATGTAATTTGTTAATATTTATTTGCTATTGTAAGTATTATAAAAAAAAAAATTAAAACCGTATAGTATTTTACAAATGTAAGTTGGCATTCTAATAATACCATTTTTTGTAGGAAATATTTTTAAAAATGAAAAAATAAATAAATAAAATCTTTTTAAAAAGCCCTTTATGTAGGTGCGAAACGACAAGAAATATTTGGTTGTTTTAAATTATAAAGAAAACCTCATACCCAAGAAAGAATCAAACTTATTTATAATAAATGGTTTAAGAAATTTTAAATATATTAATATATTCATTACAAGAGTGTCAACGACTTTATTAGACAAGCTATATCTGCAGGATTTTTAAAGATACTAAAATGAAATTTGATTTTTTATTTAGCGTATGGCTACATCACAGGCAAGTCCTAAATACAATAACAAATACAAAAAGTAGATAAAATAATGCATGGGGTGTAAAGTTAGTTCGCCTCCTCGTGGTGCACCCTGGGTAACGCTAAATGAACTAACACAAAAGGCGCCAGACAATCTCCGGATCTCCTGGCAACAAAAATCACAAGCGCATGTAATTTGGTATCCGGAATTGACACAAATATGTGATAATTTCAGACTGTTTTTTATTTTTTAGGTACTGAGCGCAACTTGAAAAATTTTAATTAAGCACCGTGTATATTTTCCGATTTTTGAAAAAGGTTTTAAGCCTACTTGATTTTTCTAGGGTCATTTTTCATAACACATCTAATTTAGGTCCAATCGCTCAAAAACCTTTTGGGATTTTAGGGTTGGGAATTAATTAAGACAAGCAACTTTCAAAATTATTTTTTATGAATAGCTTAATTTTTTAAATGGAAAATTTTTGAAGACCTTTTAGAAGAGATGACGCAATCCCCCTGGTTTTTTTTTAAAATTGCTTTAGAAACAATTACAAACACTGCAAATTTAAAGTTTATTTTTATCGTATTGTAATATTTAATACCTCTAAAGCATGCAAAAACTACCCCTTTTAAATTTCTTCTAATATTATTCAAAAAACAAATGACTTGCTTTCATACGTACCTTGATAGTTAAAATGGACTCACTGTAGTAGCTAAAGGGAGTTTTAGCGTGCTTGGGTTGTTTTTATGTATTATGATACGATTAAAATTAATAGTAAATTTGCAGTTTTTGTAATTATTTCTGAACCGATTTTAAAACTGACGATATGGGCGTATTGGGTAAAGAATGATCTATCTTAAAAGTGCTTGTCAAAAAGATGTTTCCATTTAAAAAATTTAAGCTATGCATAAAAAAGCAGTTTAGTTAAGTTTGCTTGCTGAAATTATTACCATAACCACTAAAATCCCACAATGATATTTTTTTTCCTACTTGTTGTTGTCTTTTGTTTTTGGCTTAGATCTCTATTTGGGTAATTGCCAGTACTCCCCATTCAGACACAGCTTTTCCGGGCTTTGTCTATGTGGGAGTCTTCAGTAAGATATGCATGTGTCCCTGATGGCCCCCGAAATTGATTTTTTCTTTGTTGTTTTGCAATGATTTTATCTATGCGAGGCACAAATAATGGTGGTCCGACCAAGGACTGCTACTGGTATTACGTATAAACGCTTTCTGTCAGTACTGTGAGCCCCCAAAAGAAAGGGACAGTATAGGAATCTTTGTTCACAGAGCTGAGCCCCAGAAGAAGGACTAAAATCGTTTGGCGTGAGTTCTCCTTGATCCCGAGGGTAAAAGCTGTTGATACGGTTCCTCAAACCGCCTTCCGAAAAAACTGCTCGCCCGAAGTAATGCAAAGCAGCTTTTTTTTTCGCGAGCACTTCACTGGTCGGAGATCAAACAGAAACTGCTTTTTCCTACTTTGTCTAAGTAGTTTTTTTTTTGTTCTTTGGAATGGGCCCTTTATGAAGCCTTTCCATGTGTTACCTATTGATGCTTCCCAGAATTCTTTGTGTTTGTTTCGAATCCATATCCTGTTTGCCCTCGTGCTGTAATATAGACTGAGCGCTCGCGGCAGAAAAAAGAAACCGATTTTTACAGGCTGCCTTTTGATACGGTGATATTTATAGCCACAAGCTATAGATAGATGCACCTATTGTTCCGCAACGTGTTACTTCATATATAAACATTAACTTTAATTAGCAAAAAAAAAGAAGCTTCTTAAATCAACTTTACAGTCTGCCAATTGTTGAAGCATAAGGCTAGATTGCCAAATCCACAAAAAAGTTGCAGGCAGACGGTTTTTCTAGTACAAGAATAAAGCATACTAATGCTAGTTCGCAAAAAAAACGTGTAACTAAAACACTTTTTTACAGTCTGCCAAGCACAATTTAGACTAATGTGTGTATGAGATTGACGAATTTTTACAAGGCAGACTGTTGCTCGATATTTAAAAATTGATACATAAAAAGTTAATTAACAAATTTTTCACAGTATTTCAGAACAATTTTTACAGTCTGCCTATTGACTAAATAACAACTTTACAATAAATATTTCATATTAAATTATTAGCATACTAATTCACGAAGTTTAAAGTATAGGCAGATTTGAGTTAAACTTGTAAAAACTTATAATGGTTAACAATTTTTTTACAGTCTGCCATTGTTTTCAAACAATATTTAGGTAATAAATACACAAACCATTGAATGGGAGACGATTTGTAAATAGTTTAAAATGGTTATTTATTAACGTAAGTTGAAAATAATAATTTATTTATTTAAAAATCCGTACATAAAAATGTATTTTTTAAACGTTTGTCACATAACACAAAACGCTTCTGATTGGTCGAGTTTATAACGACGTCACCTGCTTGTTTGCCTACTTGCGCCTACTTGTGATATATTAGCTTTCGAAACTGTTTTAATAAGATTTTCTTATATTATTCATTGTTTTTGTGTGATTTTTTTGCAATATTTTACAAATTCTGTCAAGTACTTTTACCATGGCCAACTATTTTGTAAAAGCAAAAGCAGAAACCTGCGGAGGTTCGGGGTTCGATTACCCCATACCTTTCTTTTTTTAAATTTAAAATCTTTAAAAAATTCTTAAATAAATTTAAATATATATTTAGGTATTTTTTATTAATTTTAAATTTTTTTTTTTTCATTTTTATTATTATTATACATTTTTTACATCAGATGTGTGGGAATATTTGCAGAATTATTGGGTAAACTTGAAGCTTTTTTGTGTGCAAATTTATGAATATTTTACACCAAAACACTTCTTCGTTTTTAGATGTTATAAAAAAAATAATTTGTTAAAAATTAATTTTAAAAAAATTTTGATGTTAAGAAATAAACTTCCAGAATCCCAATTTCGTAATGTGCGTGAATTGTAATTACTCAGAAAACCTCAGTATTTTATTCTAAAACTATTATGCGTAAATTTTAATTACACAGAAAAAGCATTGACCGGGGTCAAGTGGCGTTGGGGACCCATGGTCAGGTGATGAAAGATTGAGGGGGTCAGGTAGGATAGTGCATCATGATGCAGAAAAACACGTAGTGCACCTAACTTTACCGACCCCATCAAGTTTACGTTACCTGCCTACCGCGCATTTTATAATATTCAAAGTTTCATAACGCTAGATGTACCATCATAAATCATCTGCCATTCAATAGTTTGTTTATTTACTAACTAAACATTGTTGGGATACAATGGCCGACTGTGAAAAATCGTTAAAAGTCTTACTTTTATTTTGCAAATTAAGTTTTGCAGTTATATCTATACATCGTATTAGGTTTCCTCTCTATCTATCTATCTTAGCATGGCTAAGATTAATTGTGAAAGGTAACGAGGTATAGGATTCGAATACTTTTGTTTGTACTGCAAAATCTGCTTTCTTTCTCGAGATACAAAAAAAATTTAAAAAAATGATAGAGAAAATTAAAGAAATAAGGAAATTTCACAAACTTTCGTTTTTAGTTTTTTACCCTTATCACAGATTAAAGTTTACATTTAATTCAGAGTATAATTATCAAATCATTAATACAGAATTTATCGTTTTTTTATGATTTTTCAAATTTAAGCACTGGAAACTATTGTTACTATAATTCATAAAAAATATATGTTTTGGAAAAAAAAAACATATTGGACTGCAACAGAAATGTTTTAGAACTATTATATTTAATTTATTTATTTAATTCCCAACCAACTATACAGTTTATTACATTAGGAATATAACATTTTAAAAAATTAACAATAAATAACTTTAACAAGAACTCATTAATAAAACAGTCAAATTAATTTTAAATATTTTTTTTATATGTACTTTAAACAGTGATAATTTTTTTATTTTTTTAATTCTTATTGGTAGATTATTGTATATTTTTATTCCGTTATGGAGTATTGATCTCATTCCAAAATTACTTTTAATTTGAATTGTTTCTAATAAATCTGTTTGTCTAGTATTATGCCTATGCAAGTTACTAATATTTTTAAGTATGATATTTAAATTTTTTCTTTTAATTTCAGGGAATAAATAAATATACATGTTTTTAATTTATATATATGATTTATATCAAAATAATTATTTGGTTATATTACAAATTAATTGTTGGTTCAAGATATGGTAATGTATGAATACATTTAATAATTTGATTTTGAAGTCTTTTTAAAGGTGTTAATATTTTTGAGTTTGCTGAACCCCATACAGTAATTTTGAGTGTACCAAACTATAATAAATATTTTTAAGCAGTTTTAAGGGTATATAATTCCGAATCTTAAACAAAATTCCTATTAAAGGTGATAGATAATTTCGAAGATAGTCTATATGTTTTCTGTAATTTAAATTTTCATCAATATATAATCCCAAAAATTTTATACTCGTAGAACAATTAATTTTTTTTATTTTTAAATGATATATAAGGAATTTTATCTTTCCTTTTTTGTTTGCTGATAATTATATAGGAGGATTTATTTAAATTTAAAGTAAGTCTATTAAACTGTAACCAATTAATGACAATGTTTAAATCATATTTAATATTGTCTTGAATTTCACTGTTACTGTTAGCAAAATATAGGATGGTGTATCATCGGCAAACAATTTTATAGTACCCTTTAATTTTAATAGAGGTATAGAATTTATATAAATTAAAAATAGTATTGGGCCCAAAATAGATCCTTGTGGTATTCCACAAGAAATAATTTTTGAGAAACTAATGTTTTTTTCAATTTTAACATATTGCTTTCTGTGTTTCAAATAACTTGCAAACCAACAATGAATTTTTCCTCGTATTCCCATATTAAATAATTTTTGAAGTAATAAATCACGGTTTAGAGTATCAAAAGCTTTGCATAAATCTAGGGATAACAGAGCACATTTCTTATTCTGATCTAAATTTAATTGAATAGCTGTTGTAAGATCTATTGCTGCTGCTTCTGTTATCACTAAATTTACGAAAAGCGTATTGATTTTCCGAAAGTAGTTTTTGAGTTTCTAAATAGTTTACTAATTTTGTATTCATGATTTTTCTAAAATTTTTGAAAATACTGATAAACGGAAATGCTTATAATTTATTTACTAACCCTTACATAATTTAACTTTTAATGGAAGTCGGCATCATGATGTAGAAATGAAGAATAACTTATTAAAATTAAGTAAGTTTGTTTATGTTGTAACTACTAATAAATACATAAGTATATTTAGTATACTTTTTAATTAATTTATATATCTACACATAAATGTAAATAAATTATAAACATATGTTACAAAAGAAAAACCTATTCAAATATGTTGAAAAGAAAAATGAACAGCTTGCTTCAATCTCCTAGGGTAAGATTCGTCATTTAACAGATTTATTTTTTGAAAATCTTTGATTTGGCATTAAAATTGAAATTTGTTTCGAAAAATTATCAAGGTGAAGTTTTTTAAGTTAATCAATGCAGCTACTTGTTTAAAAATGCTGGCAAACTCCAGGATCCTGACATCTACGCAGGGTTGCCAACTTAGGGGTTTCCCCCCAAATTTAGGAAAAAAAGGGATGGGATTTTTTAGGGTATTTTTAGGGATTTTTATAACTTCAAATATTAATTTTTTTAATGTTAAATTAAGCAAAATAAGGGTGTAATAGTATAGGCCCTGGATAATCCAATCTAGCCAATAATTTTCATTTTCGTACATACCGCCTTAGAGACATCTAGTCAGTAAGAGATTTGTTACTTGAAGCTTTAGATAATTTATAAATAAAAATATAAAAAAATGTTGCTGAATGAAATTATTTATTGATTGTTTTGAATTTATTATTTGTTTAATGATTTTTAATTTTTTATTAATTATTTTTAATGTATCATTTATGTAAAAGTATTTAATTATTTATTTTATAAATAATAAAAAAAAATTGGGGGGAATTCCTAGTAATTGTGGGGATTTTGGGGGTTTTTAATTGGGGCTTTAGGGGGATAAATTTTTGAGAGTTGGCAACACTGCATCTACGGTTATAATGGGCCCTTCAAACTAGTTCCATAATTAATAAACTCTGGTTCCATATATTTCGGCATTCACAATAATAACCAAAATTGTGAACAAATATTTTTCACAAGAATTGTGGATCTATATAAAAAAGAATTGAATTACCTCATAAATGAATTACGAAAATCACTTGAAGCTACCGATGTTTTAATTACTCTTAAAATTCACGTTCTTCTGGTTCAGCAGATTGTTTGGAATCGTTAATTAGAAACGGACCTGGGTTTTGGTCCAAGCAGACTAGAGAATCCGTTTATAAAAATTTTTTAGACCATTGGAATAAAAATAAAATAAATTTGTTAAGTGACGAATCTTGTTTTAAGAGATTGAAGCAAGCTGTTATTCATTTTTCTTCTCCACGGATTTGAACAGTTTTTTCGTTGGTTACATATGTTTATATTTTATTTACATTTATTTGTAAATGCATATATTATTTAAAAAATGTTTTTATTTTTAATTTCTTGTATTAAATATTCTTATTGAAATAGTTACAAAATAAACAACCTCACTTTATTTTAATGAATTATTCCTCATTTCTATATCATGATGCCAACTTTAATAAAAAAGATAAATTATACAAGGGTTAGTAAATAAATTATAAGCAATATATAATAGTTTTAAAAGATATCTGTTGCAGTCCAATACATTTTTTTTTGTTAAATTAAAAAAAAATATATATATGTGAATAATAGATTTACCATTTATGAGTGCTACATTTAAAAAATACATAACCTTTCACATTTTTTATTAATCTTGCCCATGCTTAGGGGTAGCGTGCTATCTCTCTCTCTTTCCTCATCCCTCTCTACCCCTCTCTCTCTATCTCTCTCTTTCACACACACACACACACACACACACACACACACACACACACCCGCGCACAAAATTTCGTCTATGACATATTAAATCTTAAAAGTTTATATTCAGCCAACCAAGGAGCATATTGCAAAACTTTTTTTAATATAATAACCTTCTAACAGCATTTTTACAATATGCCAGTAATAAATACAAGAAGCAAGTGGAGATATTATTAATCTTTTATTTAATAAGCATCATAGTCAATTAACCTAAACACTGTAATTTACATTGTCTTATAATTGACAGCAGTTAATTTAAAAACTGATGCAACATAAAAATTTATTTCATTTTCTAATAATAAAAAATGTTTCTTGCTTATTAATTTATCCTAAACTAAATGGTTGGTTGACTTTACATATGGTTTCTTTATGGTAAAGAGTGACTGCAAAAATCGATCAAAACTCCCTGTTCTTTCCCAATTCATAGAGAGGTGAGGAAAAGACATACAAGTATGTATTTTATACCAAATTACTCGTCGAAAAAAATTAGGATGAGCATTGCTTTTTGTGTTTTGACAAATTTTCAAAAATCACCCCTTTTTAGCAGTGATATTCAAAGTTATTCTCACTGCGATAATTGTTTCAAATATATCTTAAAAATGGAATTATACATCTTCATTCCTAAAAAGGTTTTAAACCAACCCCCATGGACTCTGTGGGGGTGCAATCATCCCCTCAAGTATATAAAATCATATGCAACTTTAAAAGTTACATAGAAAAAAAATGGTTTTTAAGGTCATGCCCAATAAAAAATAAATGTATATGATAATTAACCACCCTTATTAATAGGAACAATTAAATAAAATGCTAGCTTTTTCTAAGAAGGTCTTAGGGCCGTATTTTTTTGATTCAAGTATTTAAAGCATCAGGTGTGCCTAGATTTTGGGGTTCACTTTTAACCAAAACCACTCCTACAAGGAGGTATATTCATTCCCAAAAAGTAGAGAATCAAATACATAGGCGTGCGCACATGGGTGCCGTGGGTGCCGTGGCACCCCCACTAGTCTGAAAAAGATTACTATATTTAAATTAAAATATGAAAATTATGATTATTTGATAAGGTTCGATTTAAAAATTACAATCCTGAGATTCAAATGTATGCAATTTTTGTGGTTTAAATGCTCTCTCTCTCTCTGAATTGAAAGGTGTCCTATAAATTAAAAATACTTAATAATGTATGAAAATATTATAGAATAATAATATTATCAGATAAATAATCTATAATAATTTAGATATAAATGAAACATTTTATATAAGTACTTAAGCCGTATTTGTACAGCGGGTTTATGCAGCAACGCGCTTGCCGCGGATCGTAATTAAGCGCGTTCTTGCAATAGCAAGTTCATTCATGTTTTCCCAAATTTTCTGTATGCGCTCTAATAGTATCGGAATGTATAGTTCGATCAGTTTTAAAATGTAAATTCGGTGCCCTTTGAAAAGAAAAAACAAGCATTAAACGATAGATTTAGCCAAGAAACAAGAAGTATTATTTATAGCGTAGGCAAAGCTTTGCGAATAGGTTTAGGGCATGATGAACTCACACGAAGTGATTTTGAAATTCTGTCGAGTCATTTTAAGTTGAATGCTTCTGAATTAGCAGCCGAAATAAGAATGCTAAAAGTAAAAAAGGTCAAAATCTACCATCAAACTGTTTAGGTTGGCTACAGTGGCTTTCTACATTTGATAGAAGTACAACGTACACAAATTTTAAAAAACTTTGTAAAAAATTTGCAGCAATTCCTGTTACGAGTTGTACGTGCGAACGCACCTTCTCGAAAATGAGTATGGTAAAATCAAAATTAAGATCCACAATGCGCCAAGAACGTTTAGAAAATCTCCTGGTTCCATTTGTGGAACAGGAATTAGCCGCAAATATTGATATAAGTACTGTGATAGACGAATTTAAAAAAACTGTACGTTATGAAAGAAGAATGATTTTATAATAAATAATGTATAATGTACTCGGTTGGTTATTATTTCATAAATATTTACCAAACATTCCTAAGAATTTATTCTTATTAATTTATTATTAATTAATTTTATTAATAACAATGTATTAATCTCGATATATTGTTATTTATAGTTTTATTCACTTCATTATTATTATTATTATTGTTATTATCTCGGCACCCACACCAGCTTTACCCTGCGCACGCCTATGATCAAATACAACTTAAAATTGTAAAAAAAAATGTTTAGATGTTTTAGGATATCTCAATTATGATAATAATTAACATAAAACCACCGTTCAGAGTGAGTTTTAATGATAAACCACCCCTAAAATTAATGGTAAAGACACCCGCATTATCAGGAAAATTAAATAAAATGTTTACTTATTCAAAAAAAGTTTTAGCTTCGTATTTCCGGGTGTATAAACAAGGCCGCCAGCGGGGGGTCAGGGGGTGTGTGTCGACCACCCTTGCTTAAAATAAAGAAGTAAAGATTTGGGTTTAAATTTAAATTTTGATAAGTGTGAATTAACTGTTTTATCTAAAGATCATTCTAATATACTATCAATTTTTTCGATCCAGTTCTTAATCTGTCAGTAATTTCCATTTCAAATTTTAATTTATTAAGAAGAAGTCAAATAAAATTGAATACTCAATTAATAAAAACAGAATTTTTAAAATCTTTTAGCACCAAATTAAAATTTATTATTATTTATTATTTATTATTTCGGAGGGAACAGTACCCCTGTATCCCTACCACATTTATTATCTTAATATGTACTTACATTTTTTATTTACATTTGTCACATTTAAATATAATTATATTAATTCTTAAAAAATAAATAAAATATTCCTCTAAAAAGTTTTTTGTTAGTACAAATACTAAGATAATTTACACATAAATTGCAACTAACAAACACCTAGATGACCAAACATCTGTATGTGCAATAATAGTTACAACAGACTAAAAAAAAAAAATTAAACATACACATGAATGGAAGAAAGAAGCTCCTGGCTCTACACTATTATAAATTCAAAAACACCCAAACCAGATTCAAAACTGAAAATCAGAAAAGGTTCCTAAATATATTATTGTTTTCAAAAATATAAGATCTACACTGTTTTTTTAAAAATATGAATTTTGGTAATATTTCTTATTTCTAAAGGTATCAGGTTATAAATTTTTGGAGCAAAGTAATTAAAAATCTTAAATTAGCATTGGTGTTACTTTTAGGTAATTTTATACAATCATTTAATTTACTTCTCGTTGGATAGTTATGACTAATAATATTTTTTAGATCATTGTTTTTGTAAACAAAAATGCTAACTTCCAAGACATAAACAGACCTTATGTCAAAAACTTCCCTAGAATACAACATGCTCGTAGAATAGAGTCTATTTTTTTATAGATAACTTTTAATATATAATTTTGTACAATGCTTAATGGGTGTAAAGCCGCCTTATACATACCACCCCACACAATAATACCATATCTCAACAAAGATTCCACAATGGTTCTATATACAGATATCAACAAGTTTTTGTTCAAGATATTTCTTAAGATATAAAATTTATACAATAGTTTTCTAATTGTTACTGTCAATTTAAGAACATGCTGATTCCATTTCAAATGTTTGTCAATAACTACACCTAAATATCGAGTATGGGAGACCTCCTTAATTTTTGTATTTGAATTTTAATTGTATGGAATCAAAGGCTGGGCGATTTGCAAGGGAATTGAAAAAGCAATATAAGTAGTTTTATTTAAGTTTAATGTCAATTTAAAAGTATTCAACCAGTTTTGAATGACATCCAAACCATCAATTACACTTAGTTTTACTTCATCCCATGATTTGGCAGAAAAATTACGGCAGTGTCATCCGCATAGGAAACGATCGCAGCATTTCTGAGCTTTAAATTAGTTAGTGAATTTATAAATATCAAAAATAGGGTTGGACCCAACACTGTACCCGCGGTACACCTATTTTAACCTGTTCTGGATCGCTCATAGTATCCGCAATTTTTACATATTGCACTCTCCCATGCAGATAACTTTCAAAGGCTGCCAACACTGCACCCTCACCCCATTCTTTTCCAAAACTTCCAGAAGTAGGTGATGGGGTACGGTGTCAAACGCCTTTGCCAAGTCTAAGAAAACAGCTATACATTTCTCGTTTATATCAAGTTTGTCAGTTACTTCCCTTGTAAGGTGGTAGAGTGCATTGGAAGTGCCTAATTTACTTAAAAATCCATACTGATTCGATGCTAATATTGAGTTTGACTGTAAAAGTAATAATCTATCTTTCAGGCATTTCTCAAAAATCTTGGCAAAGTTATTTATTATATTTATAGGTCGATAGTTAGTCACTTTTGTTTTATCGTCTGACTTATATATGGGTGTCACTACCGACACTTTAAATTGGTCAGGAACAGTACCACTTTAAAAATTAAATTAATTATATGAACAAGGGGGTCAAGAAAGTAAAGGTGGTTATTTTTATTAATTTTGTACTTATTTTGTCAATACCAGGACTACAGTTATTTTTTAGGCTATTTATTTTTTCAATTATTTCATTTTTATTTACTGGTTTTAAATACATTGAAGTTTATTGATTGGTAGAAATTTAAATTTTTTTTTTTTGAATTTTATTTAACATATCTACACCCACATTTATAAAAAGTTATTACAAAAATTTGCCAAATCTTTCAAGTTTGCAAATGAACTCGAATCACTATTCAATATAGGTGGAGGTATGTTATTTGATTTATCTTGTGTATTATTTGTAGCATCTGTTATTAATTTATAAACTTTTTTGAGATCAGTCCCGGCTCTATCTACTTCATTTTTATAATATTCATATTTACATTTTTCAATTATTTTTTTTAAGCTATTTCTATAAGTTTTAAAAGTTTGGTTATCATCTTCTTTAAAATTTGACAACAATTTCCTTTTCATTTTATCCCTTATTTTAATGCTCCGAATTAAACCATTGGTAATCCATGGTTGGCGTTTTTTAAATTGGATATAATTATTTTTTTTTATACATGTAGCCATTTTAAGAAATTCATTAATTTTTTTATAAAACTCATCCGTTGCTTTGATAACATCAGTACAATTTAACACTAGGTCCCAGTTTTCCTCCCTGATCAAGCGATTAAAAAGCTTTTCATTTAATGTTTCAATTGTTTTTTTTATTGGTAAGGAATTTTTATTTTTTTTGTGACTGGAAACTTTATTTATATTTAGCATAACAGGATCATGATCAGTGAGGTCTAGTTCAATGATGAAAGGGTCAAAGCTAAGCTCATTTTTATTTAGGTTGGTTCTTAAAAAAATATGATCAAGACAGGCTTTTTCCCTGGTAGGAGCATTAATGCATGATAAAAAACCAAAATGATTCAAGATAGCCAAATATGAATTTACAGTATGGTCAGTTTTATCCAAAATGTCAATATTAATGTCACCCAAAAACAAGTCAACATTGCCTCCTTTATTCTGAGCTAAATATACTTCAATGTCCTCTAAAAATGTCATTTTATTTGTGTTTGGTGGCCTGTACAAACATATTATATTAAATAAAAATTTTCTTTCTTTAACGAGACATTACTTACAGGACGTCACACCCATCCAGCAATGTATGTTTTACTTCATAAATTAAAATTGACTTAATAAAAATTATTGTTCCATCATTTCTATTGTGTTTGGCGCCATTAAAAACATATTATAACCTTTAAATTATATTGACAGTCATAACTCCAAAGGATTCACTGAAAACAATAATATCACAACTTTGGAGATTGTATGTTTCAAAAGCAACAAAACTGATTAAAATTCTTATGAACACTCCTAATATTAAAGTGAACAACATTCAATAACTTAGAATTTATATTTATTTTAGTTTGTATA
Source organism: Listronotus oregonensis (assembly GCA_019359885.1). Classification (NCBI taxonomy): domain Eukaryota; kingdom Metazoa; phylum Arthropoda; class Insecta; order Coleoptera; family Curculionidae; genus Listronotus; species Listronotus oregonensis. The sequence continues at coordinate 97,931 of JAHBCN010001433.1, forward strand.
TCACTTGCCCATATTTTTTCATGTGTCAAGTCCATCTCAAGTGACTCTAGGTTTTGAAAGATTTCTAGCACTGGATCTTCATCTGCCATTTTCGACACCATAGTCTATCTTGGCTCGAAGGGTGCTTAGATGTATTGATAAGATGGACAGTTTAGGTCACTTGATTTGTGCAAAACATCGTACTTTTGTTGATATTTGTTATTGGCCATAATGCAATTTTTACACTTTTTGGTTAACTTTGACACTTCTTAAGATAATGTTCTAGAACAATGCTCACACACTATTTTATTTGGACATGATTCCATTTTGTGGTAGTACTGTTGACACTTAAAACACCTTGTCACACTCAAATCCTCAACAACACTGTATCGCTGCCAATTAATAATATTTTTTTTCCCCATTAGTTTGTGGAAAACTGCTGGGAACATTCGCCAAATACGGTACCCAAAGCAGACGGATTTTTGGGTCTTTTAATATAGGTTATTTTTATATCATCTGATTCTCTCATGAAATTATTCTGCTCTTTAATGGCTTGCGTTATACGTTCCTCGTTAAAGTCACTTTGAAAACCAATGATTTTAAATCTAGGCATTCTCATTTTACTTATTTGCACGCATAGTTTTTCAATTTACTTTCTGCTTCTTTTTTAGCGTTTGAATATCAGACTTATTGCTGCATTTAATGATCATGCCACCATCTTTTGTGTTTCTCACCCTAATAGCCACCTTTAGTTCAGTAGGTTTTTATATTTTGTTTACATCGGAGTTAGTTTTTTCTGTATTTTGGTGTTGTTTTGGCTTTATTATGATACTTGGTATATTGCTGACAGGACCTATAATAGGATTAGATATCTTGTTTTGCTGCAGTGCTTGGCTTATAAGGAAGGCAATTTGATTGAACAATTTTTTTCCAAATCACTCAATTTTTGTCGCAACATCGCTATTATTTCATCCTTAGCTGTTATAATGCTAATTTTATCTTCAATAGTTCCTTTTAGAGGTATGCGTCTCAAAATTTTCACATTTTGAGCAGTAAAATTTCATTTTTCTTTCTTTCAGTTCCAATACTTTTACCTCAGAAGAAGTTAATTGGGAGCAAAAGACTCACATATTTCCTATTATTTACTAAAATATTCCTTTGTTATACCTCGAATGTCTTATTTGTTAAGATGCTTACCTTGTTGCGTTTGCGGCGAAAATGCTGATATTTATGGCGTACATGGGCGAATCTGCAAAAAAAGCGCAGAGCGTTCACACCATATGCTACTGGATGGAGGCCAGCCTAAGAAACAGGGTCATTAGATCCACCTTGGGCGAGGACACCATAGAAGCTGAGGTGGGGAGGGGCTGCCCACAAGGAGGTGTGCTATCACCATTATACTGGGCGATCCTAGTTGACGACCTTCTGGCAAAAATGGCCAAAGAGAGGTTTCACTGCCTCGGCTACGCAGACGACATAGCCATCGTAGTTAGAGGTAAGCACTTAGACTTTGTTTCAGAAAGGACGCAAAACGCACTGAACATCGTAGACGAATGGTGCAGGGAGGAAGGTCTGTCGGTTAATCCACAAAAGACCGTTATTGTTCCCTTCACAAAGAAAAGAGCACTAAGGGCACTCAGGTGTCCAAAGCTCAATGGAGTGGAAATCCCCTTCTCAAAAGAGGTTAAGTATCTAGGAGTCATTTTTGACCAAAAGATGAACTGGGGACCACACCTCAACAAACTTGTTCAGAAGGCAAAAATTGCCCTCGGGAGATGTCGCAGACTTTGTGAAAAAGCTGGGGACTTAACCCAAAGATGAACATGTGGTTGTATAAAATGGTAATAAGACCCATGATAACCTATGGTTCAGTTGCCTGGGGGGCAAGAGTCTCACAGACCACAGCAATCAGACAACTGCAAAGTGTGCAAAGGCTAGCATGCGTATGCATCACGGGAGCTATGAGAACAACTCCAACCGCAGCCCTGGAAGTGCTGGAAACCTGCCGCCACCCACACTCTACGGGGCAAGTAAAGGCGGTACTCTATAGGCTCAAAGGAGGTCAAAGTCCAATTATAGAACACCGAAGGACTCCAAGATGGGAAATAGAGGAGGACCAAGAGGTCAGCTCATTGTTTGAGATGCCTCAGACAGGACAACCCCTCGTTTCATCTTCAATAGACACTTTCGTATTGTCATACCAGATAGGAGGATCGGAAGGAAGGCCCTCCAATCAAAGCCGATCATATCTGGTATACAGATGGCTCCAAGACCAACAAGGGTGTAGGAGCTGGCATCTATGGAGATAAGCCTAGAAAAAGGTAATCTTAAGTCTCGGTCAGCACGCCACGGTTTTCCAAGCGGAAATCGCAGCAATAGTGCATTGCGCCGTGAGGATTAAAGAAAAGGGAGTAAAGAAAAATATCGTCATTTACTCAGATAGCCAAGCGGCCTTGAAGGCCATCAGTTCCCCAAAAGTTACTTCCAAACTAGTCGGGGACTGTATACAGGCCCTGGAAAAGTCGGCTTGGAAAACAACTTACGGTAGCCTGGTACCAGGCTACGAGGGCCATCCAGGTAACGAAGAGGCCGACGACCCAGCCAAAGAGGATCAGCCGCGGAAATGATAGGCCCGGAGCCATTCTGCGGTATCTCGGCAGGTCTCTTCAAAGCATCTATTAAGAGTTGGGTAACAGACAGTTTCAAAGCTGGTGGGTACAAACACCGGGACAACGACAGGCAAAGCAGTTCATTAAGACCTGCTCGGCCAAGTTTACATCGGATCTACCGAGCCACAGCCGTAAGGTCGTAAGGATAACGGTAGTCAACTAACAGTCATTGTAAACTCAACAAGCACCTGGAAAGAATAAACCTGGTGGAGGATAGCCTGTGTAGGTTCTGCCAGGAGGGGCTGAAGAAACAGCCTTACACGTGTGGTGCCATTGCGAAGCACTATGCAGGCTTAGGTTTACTAGGCTTTTGGGGAAAGGAAAAGCCAAAACCGGCAAGTTATATGGAGTGGCCAGTGTCGGGGACTCTGGAGTCTAGTTAAGAAGACGGGCTTGGACAAGGTACTCTAAAGAACGATAGGAGAAACCAAATAAATCTGGTAAGGTTGCAGTGGTGGAGGTCATTTTTTGCCATCTCCGCTCAAATAATCCAATCTAATCTAACGTACACAAATTTTTAAAACTTTGTAAAAATTTGCAGCAATTCCTGTTACGAGTTGACGTGCGAACGAACCTTCTCGAAAATGAGTATGGTAAAATCAAATTAAGATCCACAATGCGCCAAGAACGTTTGAAAATTCCTGTTCCATTTGTGGAACAGGAATTAGCCGCAAATATTGATATAAGCGTGATAGACGAATTTAAAAAACTGTACGTTATGAAAGAAGAATGATTTTATAATAAATAATGTATAATGTACTCGGTTTGTTATTATTTCATAAATATTTACCAAACATTCCTAAGAATTTATTTCTTATTAATTTATTATTAATTAATTTTATTAATAACAATGTATTAATCTCGATATATTGTTATTTATAGTTTTATTCACTTCATTATTATTATTATTATAGTTATTATCTCGGCACCCACACCAGCTTTACCCTGCACGCCTATGATCAAATACAACTTAAATTGTAAAAAAATGTTTAGATGTTTTAGGATATCTCAATTATGATAATAATTAACCATAAACCACCGTTCAGAGTGAGTTTTAATGATAAACCACCCCTAAAATTAATGGTAAAGACACCCGCATTATCAGGAAAATTAAATAAAATGTTTACTTATTCAAAAAAGTTTTAGCTTCGTATTTCCGGGTGTATAAACAAGGCCGCCAGGGGGTCAGGGGTGTGTGTCGACCACCCTTGCTTAAAATAAAGAAGTAAAGATTTGGGTTTAAATTTAAATTTTGATAAGGTGAATTAACTGTTTTATCTAAAGATCATTCTAATATACTATCAATTTTTTCGATCCAGTTCTTAATCTGTCAGTAATTTCCATTTCAAATTTTAATTTATTAAGAAGAAGTCAAATAAAATTGAATACTCAATTAATAAAAACAGAATTTTTAAAATCTTTAGCACCAAATTAAAATTTATAGACTCACATATTTCCTATTATTTACTAAAATATTCCTTTGTTATACCTCGAATGTCTTATTTGTTAAGATGCTTACCTTGTTGCGTTTGCGGCGAAAATGCTTTATATTTATGGCGTACATGGGCGAATCTGCAAAAAGCGGAGAGCGTTCTTCTGAACACAGTCAAATAAATGATATAGTCAAGAGAGCTCTGATTTTAGCTGAAAATCTTTCTGTGTTAGAGCCTATCTTTAAGTTTGCAGAAGCGATGGAAAACGTGTAGATGGAATGACCTTTAATTCCCTGAAAATATAGAAAATAATTACTTTGGACGCTACTTGCGAAATTCAATCTGGACAAAAGTTCTAATTTAGTAGGTGCGGCTGCTCGTCTTGCCGAGAATAAAAAACATATAAAATATAAAGAGCTTTAAGACGGCTTTATCTTCATTCCTTTTGCTATTGAAACTTTTGGTCCTTTGGGTGATAAGGCCAAGCAAAAAAAATCCATGAAATTTTTTTTAAAGTTTCATTATCCAAAGAATTGGTTTAGCTGTGCAACGGGGTAATGCAGCATCGTACTAGGTACAACCAGGAAGATCTAGGAGTTGATGAAGTTTTAAATTTTCAAATATAGATTTAGTTATTTAGTTAATTCTAGAATAATGTAATTTGGTATGTATAAAAATATATTATTTGTTATTTTAAAAATTAAGCAATTCCTGTTCAAATCCTTAAAGTTTACAATATCGCCTAGGAATTTAAATGCGTATGATTATTATTTAGAAATTAAGGTTGTGGTAAATTTATTTCTGTTTTTAATTTAATTAATTCTACCCTCTCACATTTTTTTCTGGCGGCGGTTCTATGTATAAAACAGGCATTCTTAGATTTTTTGAGTTTACTTTTAACCAAACCACCTCAAAAGGGGGACATTCATCCCCTAAAATGTAGAAAATCATATACAAATTTTAAGTTAAAAAAATATTTAAATGCTTTAGGATATCTCAAATATAATATGAACATAAAACCAATGTTCAGAGTGAGTTTCGATCAAAAGCAAACCCATAAAATTATGGGTGCAGCCACCCTTATTATGAGAAAAATTAAATAAAATGTTGACTATAAAACAGATCTTCTTAGATGGTTTATGGTCAAAACTTACTCCAAAGTTGTATTGAAATATAAATATATTTTTCCGATTTATAAAGTTGCATATGATTCTATATGATAGGATGAATTTACCCTCTTGCAAGGGTGGCTTTAATTAGGAATGAACTAGAAAAAACTAAGAAGGCTGGTTTATACACTTGGTATGAAAATATGAGGTCAAAACGCTTTTGCATAAGCCAACATTTTATTTAATGTTCCTCATAATAAGGGTGTCTTTATCCTTAATTTTAGGGGTGGTTTATTATCAAAACTCACTCTGAACGTTGATTTTATGTTATTATCATATTTGAGATATTCTAAAACATCTAAATATTTTTTGCAATTTCAAGTTGTATATGATTTTTACCTTTTTGGGGATAAATATACCATCTTGCAGGAGTGGTTTTGGTTAAAAGTGAACTCGAAAAAATCTAGGTTTACCTGCTTTATATAAGTACTTGGATTTAAAAAATACGACGCTAAGACTTTTTTAAAAAAGCTAGTATTTTATTCAATTTTTTCTACTGATAAGGGTAGTTTCACCCTTAGATAAGGTAGTTGATTATGCATTATGTCTTACTAGACAGGTCCTGAAATATCTGATTTTTTTGCAAGTTTAAAAGTTGCACATGGTTAAGTATATTTAAGGGGATAATTGCACCCCCACATAGTCCATGGGGTTGGTTTACAACTTTTCAGGAATGAAAATGTATTATTTTATTTCGCATTCCTTTTCAGGAATAAAAGGTGTATTCTTTTCGCAATGAGAATAACTTTTAATACCACTGCTATTTTCACAATTCTTCAGATTTGACGATTTCTCATCCCCTAAATAGGGGTGATTTTGAAAATTTGCAAAAAACAAAACACAATTCTCATCCTAATTTTTTGCGACGAGTAATTTGTTATAAAATACATATCTGTATGTCTTTTCATTACTTCTCTGAATTGTGAAAAAACAGGCAGTTTTGCGGTCACTCTTTGCGTTTTTACTGTTTGTTCCATAGAGTTTTTTACTCGGAGAAATGTGTTTATAGTAACTTTAATAAAAAACTTCTATAACCAATTATAAAACCAATAATTACTTTGTACTTAAAGATTTTTTTTTACATATTGTGCAAAAATGTTAAGCCCTAATGGTCAACCTTTTTTCAATAAGCACTGTATATTATCATTTTTACAGCATTATTTGTCCTTACCTTAACTAAAGGTTGTAGCTACCACTATATAATTGCCACGGTACACTTGAAGCATGGGTAAGATTAATAAAAATGTGAAAGGTAACGGGGCGCGCGATTCGAATACTCTATGTTTGTACTGCTAAATCCAGTTTGAATTAAAATCGTATCTGCTCCCTTTCTCGAGATACTCGAAAAATAAAATTATTTTATTTTTTACCCTTACTTACAAACTAAAGTCTACATTTAATTTAGAGAATAATTATCAAATCATAAATTCAGAATTTATCACATTTTTTATGTATTTTTTAAATGTAGCACTCATAACTGGCAAATCTATTATTCATAAAAAATATATTTTTAAAATTTAACACAAAAATTTATTGGAGTGCAACAGAAATATTTTAAAACTATTATATATTGCTTATAATTTAGTTAGGTACTAACCCTTGTATAATTTATCTTTTTTATTGAAGTCGGTATCATGATATAGAATAAATTATTAAAATAAAGTAAGGTCGTTTATGTTGTAACTACTTATAAATAATTTCTTAAAGATATTTCATACATTGAATTAATAAAAAAAAAACATTTTTTAATTAATATATGCATCTTTATATAAATGTAAATAAATTATAAACAAATGTTACAAAAGAAAAATCTGTTCAAATTCGTTAAGAAGAAAAATAAACAACAGCTTGCTTCAATCTCTTGAAATAAGATTCGTCACAACAGATTTATTTTATATTTATTCCAGTAGTCTAAAAACCAAGTCCGTTTCCATTTAACGATTTCAAGCAATCTGCTAAGTGAACCAGAAGAACGTGAATTTTAAAAGTTATAGAGACATCAGTAGCTTCAAGTGATTTTGGTAATTTATTTATGAGGTTATTCAATTCTTTTTTATCTAGATCCACAATTCTTGTAGAAAAATATTTGTTCACAATTTTGTCCATTGTTGTGAACGCCGACATATATGGTCTAGTTTTGAGGGGCCCATAATTACAGTAGATGTCAGGATCCTGAAGTTTGTCAGCAGCTTTTAACAACTGGCTGCACTGCAACCTTACCTTAATATTTTTTTGGAACGAATTTCAATTTTAAAGGCCAAATCAAAGCTTTACAAAAAAATAATTCTGTTAAGTGACGAATCTTATCTAAGAGATTGAAGCAAGCTGTTGTTCTTTTTTTTTCTCAACGAACTTAAACATCTTTTTTTTGTAACATATACTTATTTATAATTTATTTACATTTATATGTAGATGCATAAATTAATTAAAAACTGTTTTTTTTTTTTAATTTAATGTATACTAAATATACTTATGTATTTATAAGTAGTTACAACATAACCTTTCCGTATTTTAATAAGTTATTCTTCATTTCAATGGCATGATGCTGACTTCAATAAAAAAGATGAATTGTGTAAGGGTTAGTAAATAACTTATATAGGCAATATATAATAGTTTTAAAACATTTCTGTTGCAGTCCAATAATTTTTTTTGTTAAACTCAAAAAATATTCTGTGTTACTGATTTGATAACTCTGAATAAAATGTAAACTTTAATTTGTGAGTAAGGGTAAAAATGAAATGCGAAAATTCATGAAAGTTCCTTATTTCTTCAATTTATTTTTATTTTTTGTGAATCTCAAAAAGGAGCAGATACATTTCAATTCAAACTGGATTTGCAATACAAACATAGAGTATTCGAATCCCGCGCCCTGTTACCTTTCACATTTTTATTAATCTTACTCATGTTTCAGGGGCCAAATTTTTACAAAATATCAATATAAAGCTTTAAGTTTATATTTTCAGAGTAGCAATAAAGCAAAGCTAACAACATACTCTATTACATTTTATTAGAAGTAAATCATATTACATATTAATTTTCACTGCAACTAAACATAAGGATTCCAGTTACTTCCATCTTCAGGTACTAAATTGTTTGTAACAAGTAACACAATGTCTACAATCCACCAAATTCCTAACCCTCCCAAAGTTAACAATTTACCAACAGCTGTCCCTGTTTGCCCCAAACAAAATCTATCCATCCCTAAAAATCCCAGTAAAATACTATACAGTAAGGTAGTAGTAAAGTAATGATTTGAATATTTATGCAGAACACCTTCCCTAAAAACGTCCTGTTGCCAAAACACTCTATTTTATCAAGGGCTCTACACACTACTTTAGTTCGTTTAACATCTTCGTAGCGCATTCCACCGAACTTAATACAACCATAGCCTATTTCTCCATTGCAGTCTTATTGCCTTTGGATCGATCGGGTCATCACAGTCCATAAATTCTAATGGAAGATAGGAACATTTAACTAAGGGTCCCAGAGGGTCAAATTTCTGAGTTTGATTTTTTTGCCCAGCAACATTTACAATGGTCTGGATAAGAATTATCATAATTATCAGTGTCAAATCCATTGTAAGTAGTTTTCATTACTTTGTTTCTGTTCACAAATTAAGTTAATTAAATATCAGATTTTTAAATGTTTTTTGCCTTTAGGATGTCTATTCTATTTGTTTATTTTTAAACAATTGATGTTTTAGGTTAGTTTTTTAAAATTTGACATTTTTTGTTTATGACAGGGAAGTATAGAAAGGTCTGTTTGTAATCCAGAAACAGTGTGCACTATTTTACACTTTTTGTGAATAAACCGTTTATTATTGTCAGTGTAAACTAGTTTTCACTTAATTACTCTAACTGTCGAAGAAAAAAAATTAGATACATTTTTACTACAAGACCTGAATTTCTTTGTTCATAAACATACCCATAAAGCAATTTTTTAATTTCTGAAATAAGTCTAAAAGGCGTTTGGTATAAAAATCAAATTCGGAACCTATTTACACTTAGTTCCACTTTTTAGTCCTACACTTTCCTATCCTGCTCCACACTGTACATGAGTGTTTTTCATATACCGCACAAAAGCGCATTATGCCGCTCAATGCTCAACATTTGAGTGTTTTAATTACCGCACCAAGGAAGTTTAAGTTGTATGGAAGCCCAATGCTATGGCCCATTCGATCAAAAATGTCCAGCCCAGTATGAAAATAACTGTCAGAGTTGCCTCGCCGATTCTGCGCAATAAAAATTCCACGAAATAATTTAATGTGTTGTTTACTTACACACTGATAAATCAGTGTGAAGTTAGCCAACACATTATAATTTTATGAGCCGGAGTAAGGATAACATACCTGTCTTTTAACTTTAGGTAAGTATTTTTTATACTTAAATTAGGTGCTTCTTATAAGACGTAACGTTAGGTAACCGAATAAATATTAATATATCAATTATGAATAATACAAAATGAAAATTTCATAGAAAATATTAGGAGAAAAGTAAGGCAATCTTAACTACCTTTTAGATGATTTCCACAATGTTTGTGTATTTCTGTGGATTATTAAAAAGAAATAAGGTTTACATTTAGGTACTTTTATTTCATTTAATAATTTAGTACACTTTTTAAAGGATCAAAATTATTGATTACTGGGCAGACCAGGCAAATTTTAATATATACAGGTCCCTCTAATTGAATGAAAGGAAGTACAATTTTGGTACGGTTTTTTGGAGCGCTGATCACAAATCTAAAAAAATATTCGGCAATGTTTCGTTTTCGAGATATTCATCATCAAAATTGAAAATCAAACTAACCTTATTTACACTATTCCTCCTTCTTTTTGCACAAAATTCTTTATTTTTACACTAAATTGGCACACAATATTTCACAAACATCTTTTAAAATTTTTTTTTTATGTTTATTTTACACCTTTTTACACTTTTATTTTTTAAGCAAATATGGCTGCTGCCTTTGAACTTAAAAGTTTGCAATTTAATGGAAAAAAGATGTAAAATAAATAAAAATACAAGGTTTTAAAAGGTGTTTATTGCGTACAAAAAGAAGGGAGAATATAGTAAAAATGAGGTTAGTTTAATTTTCAATTTTGATGATGAAGATCTCGAAACGAAACGTTGCGAAAAATATTTTTCAGATTTGTAATCAGCGCCCCAAAAAACCCCTGTATACTAAATTTGATCAAAATCGGAGAGGAGGCAACTTTCGAGACAATACCATTTGTTTAAAAATAAATTAGATTTTTGGTTTCTTAATCTTGCATTATCAACTCTTTAAGCTCGACATACTGTACACACATAATATTTAACGGATACTGTTAAAAAAGAATACTCAGGTACCAAAGGTTACTAAACATTTTTAACTGTTATTCTATCTCATGAATGTTTGTTATTAGTGAAAAGTATATGCCTAAAAAGCAGTTATAAAAATTTTCACTTTTTAATGTACAACCAAAATCTTAGGATTAGGTAGATTAAACTCATTTACACTATCTTGCCCTTCTTTTATCACAAAATTGGTGATAAGTACATAAAACTATCATACAATGTTTGAAATTTATGTTAAAAAATCGTGTTTTTATTTATTTAGAAAACTTCCAAAAATATCGACCATTTAAATAGAATATTATATCAGATGATATAAAATCTAATATTACACAATAATTTTAAATATTCTATAGTAGTATCCTTTAATAACCAACAATTTTGTGCAAAAAAAAAAAAACAGTGAATGTTGGAATTTGACATTTGATGATGTCAATTTTATAGATAGTAACAAAGAATTATGGAACCGGCCCTGACTTACTATTCATTGCGCAAATTCCGCGGGGCCAACACCCCTTATTCCCGCTGCCCGCACGCCTGGACAATTTTGTTTAGAGTATTGGGCTTCCATACACCTTTAAACTTCCTTGTACCGCACTGACTCGCATAATCGATCTGGGCTGTTTCAATTAATGCTTGCTAATGCGGCATTATGCGACATTAATGTGCACTGTGCTCTGTAGTTGAAAAACACCCCTTGATAACAAACCGACCTATAGCGAAGTTCGGCAATGTCCTCAAGGTGCGTACAGACCGGGCCAACGAACGCCAACGAATGAGATTCAGCGATGGATACCAAATGTTCGTTGGCCTTCGAAAAACCATCCATATTGCATTCGCTATCTGAGCAAACGTTCGTTAGACACGAAACCGCAAAAATGGATGCGCGAATGGATGACAAAGGTTAGCCGCGTATTCACTTAGCGAACGTATAGGACCGCACGGCAACGAACGTATACGTTCGGTTATTGTGGACGTCAATAATTTTATCGATTAACGCATGCATTCGGTTACGGTAAGGTTCGCTCGCACGGAAATTTGCTGCACGCTGTTTTGGGATGTGTACGTATATGAATAAAATAGGAATGAAAATGAATTGTCGGAACGAAGGCGAACAACACCACATGCATACGTTTGTTAAATGTGGACTCCAAAGCGCATGTCGAACAAAATTTACGCACATTTAAAGCCGAGTATTCACTTAGCGAACGTATACAGCCGCACAGCAACAAACGTATATAAATGTGCGTGAATTTTGTTTGACATGCGCTCTGACATCAGTAGATGTAGATAGGGAATTGAGGAGCCTCCGACGCTAGGCGTCGCGACGCCTATCCATCAAGTAAAGCGGTGTCGGGCCCGGTTAGTTCTTAGATGGGTGACCGGGTGCCGTTGCCTTTTTTGTTTTATGGTCTACGTCATATTTTAACTGAATTTAATAAATCTTAGGCATGCGTGAAAACAAAAATCTCGTTTGCCAAAAAAAAAGGAACTCCAAACTAACCAAAACGTATTTCCGCGACCCGGGTCCGAGCGTGGAAGGTATTTTGCGTAAGATGGTTGATCCAATAACAATTTTGGAAGATAATTTGGGGTAGGTAATTTGGCGCGACGGACCGAGCGCAAAAGATTGTTTGTCAAACGGCGTTTCTCGAACGTCGTTTATTGTTTTAAAACATGGAATTTGGTTTTTTTGTTATTACCTTCACTTTGAAATTACGACCAATCCTGTAATGGGATATAAATAATTTTTGAAAGTGAAAGGTATGAACTTGAATAATATTGAAAGAATTTTCTTGTCATGACTTGCAAACTAAAAGAAGTTACATAATAGGATTTAAGAATAATTTTGTTCAGCAAGCAAAGAGGTGATGTAGTTCGATTGTAATTAATTATGCCATAATAGTGTTTAATTACCTATACATGTTCATAAAGGTCTAGATGGTATGTAATTTTTATTATAATTAGTATGCATATGGTTTATATTAATATTAAAATATTATAAAACAAATAATACTTACAATAGATTTATTTAATCCAAATAAAACTTAAGTAACTTTATAGTGAATATAATTTTTAAACTTTGATAGAGGGTTTATTTATTAAACCATAATGTGCTTAACTTATACAGCATTTTAACTAATACTAAACTACAAACTAGAGCTATAAAAATAAGTAGAGCAGTATTAGAATGTTCTGAAACGGAGGAACTTTTCTCTAACCCCGAACAATAATACCTTAAAGTGTGAACTTAGAAGTAAATACGCCATAGATTTTAAGCCAACAGATAGTATCGGGAAGCTTTTGGGTTTTTCCAATCGCGTACTTGGTGCAAATACCTGGCACGAGTCAGATCTACCGTAAATATTATACAAGTCGTTACAATAAGAGTTGAGTGTAACATAATTTCTGGCTCCTATTATCTCAACAACCCGTCTCATACTTTATACGAGTTTGCACCAACTGTTGAAACCGGCTATGGTATAAATATCGAGCCTGCAAATCCTATATTTCTGCCAGTTAATCGAAAAATTATCGATAACATCACACTTACAATCTTGGATCAGAATTCAAAACCAGTTAATTTTCGAGGCGAGGAGGTCGTTATTCGAGTAGAACTTAGACGTGATGCTAGTGTTTGATCATTTAAGCAGTAACAACACTACTCCAACGTCATTCGTGCACTCTCGTTTAGAAATATATCGATTTTGTTCTCGTTCAGTAAACAATACGGATATCATGTCAGGAAAACTTCAAATATTCAACCAAATCAAAAGCGATGAGTCAATCGTTCGAGAAGAATGGCATACGTATCATCCTTTCACCAAAGCTTTTAACTACAGCGATGAAATAGAGATTGTTATCAATCAGCAAGATGCTTATTTAGACATGTCCGAAGCGGAACTTTACATCGAAGGAAAATTTCAAGTAATAGTTCCAGAAACTAAGAACGGCACTGCAGAATTAACAAATAATGCGGGTGTTTTTCTCTTCGAATCTATAGCTTACGAGTTAAATGGTAGAGAAGTTGAAAAAGTACGAGATCCCGGCATTGTAAGCAGTGTTAGAAGCTATCTTTGTCTAAACCCAAACGAAAGTAACGACTTATGAATAAGTCCGGATGGTGTAGCAGATTTTGAGATACTGCTAAAAGACACTTACCCATACCGTTAAGTTTTATTTTGAATTTTTGCGACTATAAAAACGTTCTTATGGGAAAACAGAAAATTAAATTAGTTCGTGCAAGACACGATAATAATTGCATAAAGTGGCTGGCGATGCTACTGCCGCGATAACAATTAATTCCATCGAGTTAAAAGTTAAACACGTTTACCCGAGCGACGGTGCCAAACTTAGGCTTTTGGATGATATCGCAAAGAATAAACCCATATTTATCCCGTTCAGACATTGGGAAATACATGAATTGCCTGCATTAAGAAAAACAAAGAGAGACATTTGGACTGTTAAGACAATGACGGAGAGAGCTCGCTATGTTGTAGTATTTTTCATGACAAACCGGAAAGATAATATAAAAACTCATTGTGACATGTTTGATAACTTGAATATAACCGATCTAAGGCAATATCTAAATTCTGAAGTTTACCCATACGAGTCGATGAATTTAAATTTCGGCAGTAAACAATATACAGGGGCTTACCGAATGTATACAGATTTTCAAAAGAGCTATCTTGGAAAGGCATTTAGCGAGCCACTAATAAAATTTGATCAGTTTGACGAAGGAACGTTGCAAAAATGAGGCTATAAAAATCAACAACATCGATGTTAAATTAGAGTTTTAAAGTTCCGAAAACTTTCCTGATAACACACGCGCTTTCTGTATTATTATTCGCGATTGTGTTTTAGAATATCAGGCATTAACTGGTATGGTTAGAGAGCTCTTATAAATTAACGCCTAAACCCTCTCTCTTAGTCAGTATCTTAATAACCGGCAAAAGATGAAGTTCGCTGTAGTTGATGTCCAAGCATATAGTATTCCCGAATTTACTGCTAAAGAACTTGCTATCTACGATGGACATAAAATGTGGAGTTATGTTTTTAAACCAACCAAACCGTTTCACGAGTTGAGTTTTAATCATCAACAACAAATTAACTATCTTTCTGGAAATCGTCATGGAATCCGTTATGGCTGTGGAGAGACCCGTTATGAAGAAATTTATTCGATACTCTATGAAGCTCTCCGAGACGTTGACACTATATATGTTAAAGGTCACGTAAAAGAAGATTTCCTAGTTAAAATCTTTGTCGAGATGAAGAATAGTTTGAATTAAATTCCTATGAATTTAACTTCTTCGCACTTTCCGAAATTAGATATAGCTTTAAGTAATTGTAGATTTCATACTTTCTCTATGTGTGCATGTAGTGTTAAAAATGCCACTATATTGTATAATTATATTGTAAGTCTTTTACCACAAATAAATTATAAATAATAATTGGAGTTTTTATACTTACGCTGTAGTTTCCCTGCATTTATTAATCAGCTATCCTTCAGAATGCACATGTCTAAGGCAGTTCAGTTAAAAGTTAGGTTAGAAATTTATCTAGATAACCTCAATAAACTAAAGAAAGATATTAAGTTTTATCAGGAGAAAAAGTTGTTGCTGAAGGCTTTTAAAAACTTAAAGTTATAATGGAATTAAAGTTATAATAACTTCTTCAAGAAACGGTGCAGAATCAGTGACAGCGACGTTAAACAGGCTTGTTCCAGCTCGAATTTATGAAATTAGTGATGCTATTAAGATACAATTTCATCAGTATAAAGTACGCCTACTTTATAATAATGATTATTCTTTTACCTTTACACGAGAGGAATTTTATGAGTTTTTAAGTATTTTTTTAATCCATGTACACAACGGATGGTGCGATATACATGTAGTCATTGGAGAGAACGACATCGATTATTGGTTTGAAGAGGAAAGTCGTGAGATGTCTATTAGTAATCATAGAGAATCCATTCTGTACTTGAATTCTTCAGAAATATTATTGATTAAATCACATGTACATGAATTGTATGATTTAAATAAAAATATTTAATAGTATTTTTTGTTTTTTTAACTCCTAACCTTAATTTATTTAGTTCCTTATAATATTTAGTCCTATGGATTGAAATAAAACAAACAATTTTGGTAACGATATTTTTATTATGTATAGTATAAAATTACATACAAACATAAAATATACAAGTATCAAACATTTGCCTAAGTCTAAAACCTTAAAATAAATATAATAAATTACCTAAAATAAATAGAATAATTATCCTAACTAATATCACAACCCTATTAGAGTATTATCCTAGGTACAACTACCGAAAGAGATTGGAGTAAAAAATAGCTACCTGATCAGTCTGGACTATGGAATCTCCAATGATTGCTTATATTTATCTAGATCTTTATGACCCCAAGCAAGGGTGTACTCAGAACCGGGTATAACGTAGCGTTTATCGTCCGCGTAAGATAAAGCTACCTTATTTTTCAGTTCGACATACATATCGTGTAAATGCGAACGGAAAGTTAACATTTTCAGATATATTTGCGAGCCTTCCACGTCAACCGCCGTCTTATAATCATCAAGACTTAGCTCTTTCTTAGTGACGTGATCGGGAACGCCTTTAGCCTTTTTTGTCAACTCACCTTCAACATTTATGCAATATGCCTTCGCCCCGGTTCCATAGAATTCCCACACAACTTTTCCTGCATATTCATCCTTCATGCGCCCTAAGATGGATGTATTTACAGGAACACGTGTGAATTATCCTGTAGTAATTGGATGTATCAAACTTGTCTAAATCCTCACGCATATCGTCATAAAAATTTTCGTTTGAACGTGCAAGATTAGAGAGTCGGTGTCAGTATATAGCAAGACCGCGTTATTACCGTTTTAGGTTTGATATAACTATACAAAAAGTCTACATAATAGTTTATAGAATTTCCAAAACGCAAAAACTGCATAAATTGGCTTATTATATGTAACTTTATGTTTAGCCATTTGAATTGCTACTAACTTTCACTAAATATGGAGATGTTCTTAAAATGCGGTTTCGCAATCAGCGCCCCCTAGCTTCCTACCAATATTTCCCAGTGGGTAATAAGTTTAACGTCTACTCTTTTCTCCACGTTTTCCATGGTTTTGCCAAACACGGCATTGTTCATAAGTTTAAAAGTTCTTTTCAAACTTATTTTTAGCCATATTACGCTTTGCCGTGTTTAAGTCGATATATGACTTCAACCATGGAGACTGATCAAAAGTTAAGACCCGATGAATTTTGGTAGCTTAAGCCCGTGATCTAAACATTGTCGCAAATTTTGATAATGAATAATATATTTGACTTATTTTCCAAATTTGGTATTAATTTCGTAATATTTTTAACTCGTGATTCAGGGGATGGTATTGATTGTGGGCTAAAGGGTAGTTCGTTGTGCGTATAATGAAGCTCTTCCGGATACTCCAAATCAACTTCCGAAATGTATCCGGTGTTTGAATCTTTCGCTATATTCATAGAATCTAAATTTTGAATTTCTGAATCGGCCATCCACTTAAAATTACCAGTTGAGACATGGCTGCTCCATACAAGTTGGTAGCATCTAAGTACATAATGTAGAAGGATGGTTTAGAAGCGTTGTAATGAGGTAAAAATTTATTATTTGCGACTGCTTTTCTTACGCTACACTGACTGATCCACCGCGTATACCGTGTTTAAAGAAGTGTATCATCTCTAGATCGTCAGTAGCTCTAGCTCAATTTCGTATATTTAAGGGCCGGAGAAAAGATAATCCGGGAGCGTATATAGACTGGCTGGATCTAGTTTGTATGTAGCTAGACACACTTCTCTAAAGTTTTCAAAACATCAGCAAAAGTAATACGTTTAAATAAATGTCTGAATATTGGCCTAAAGTTTTGCTTTGAACAAGTTCCCTACAGTCTCTGCACGCTTATAGCATATGGAAGCTTACCATCATCTAATTTTGAAAATGAATCCACGTAAGAATATGGGAAAACACCCTTCTGTCGAATAAGGGTATTTCCTAACTTCGCGACATTGGTCTGGTTTTAAATTTTGGCCTAATTTATCCAAAGACGACGCCATAAAGCGAAAACTGTCTAAAAATCTTAATTTTAAAAATACCTGTTGTTGCTTCCCCTCCTCCTCATTTTCGATGTTATCCACCAAAACATGTCTGGTAAAGGAAATATACCGCTCTTTATTTTGGGGGATAACATCGATCTTTTCATCTTCAACAGCCAAATCCTTGATGAATAGGTGGGAATCAAAACCGGACATGTTATGGAAGAAAATGGGTATAAAGGCGGGAATTTTAAAGTTTAGGTTACATACAGAGTGAGCAGCACCTCGAAATTGTCCCGCTAAATGGCAGTGATCCCTAACTCTTTCATCTTCAGCATTAAATGGCTTTTCGCAGATATGATAGTTGGTCGTCTCACGAAACTCAATCTCTTGTTCAATCGTTAAAGAGACATTGGCACAATATTTTTAAAAATTGGTTATAAATTGACTTAATCAGTTTCTAACCAACTTAATTTTATGCATTTTTGACCCCTAAAACTTTTAAAAATAGAATGAGTATCGTAAAGTCGCATTTAATGTAGTAGGCAAAGGAATAAGGGATATGTTTATGAGTTTTAGGGTATAGGGCATTTCGGGGTCCAATTCATTTTCCTCTGTGTCTATGGGTTTTAAGGATGGTCTCAAAGTCGGCATAAACAACAAAAGGTACTTTTAATTTTTTTCAAATTCCGTAAATTAAGCAAATTCTCAGGAACCTCTTCACCATATTTATTTTTCTTTAATTTAGTCGTTGGTACTTTGGCTAAAACGTGCCCGCAATCATTTCCTATGTGCTTTTAATTTTGTTCTGAGAAAATAGTTAACAACCATCACAAATATTTGCACCATGATGACCAGATAATTGACTTGAGATCAGTCAGACATGCTAGTTATTAAAATAGTGTGATTACCAAAATCGTCGTAATGGTAAAAGTTAACATGTTTCTCCTTTCGAGATCTAGTAAAATATAAGGGACCAACAACTTCAATAATATTCCTACCATTTTCAAAAACTTTTTCAAGGCCGTAAACATTGATAGAAATATTATTCAGTCGCTCAAATTTAAAAATATCGCCAAGTTTGATTGGAAATTCCATACCTGTAAAGTCCAGCTCGTCAGCATACTTCTGGTAATGCGAAATACGCTCACGACTGAATGCACCTCATCTTTATGCAGGGCCGCCAAGACTGACCACATAAAACTTTTTTCATCTGCGTTTTGGATGTTGATTATAGCTTTTTTCGCTTCAATCTCCTTAGGTAGCGGTAAATAAGATGATGCCTTAATAGGGTTGATCTTATTAATGCTTATTTCTAAATGGAGGAGCTGTTCCAAGGCCCAACCTGTAAAGAAATTATTATTGTGAAATACTTGCTTAAACGAGTTGAAAATGGTTTAAACTTGTTAGGACTTGTTAAATATAGTTTAGCGATAAAAATATTTACAAAGATAAATTAAAACATTAAAATTACATACCACTATCTTTTTCTGCAAACTCCATAGCCTTTTTGTTCAGAATTGCAGCAAACTGGTTGTACAACTCCTCCAAGTCCGTTCCTTCGCTTACCATCTGAAACTTCATATTGAACGACTTGACTTCCATCGTTTGCTTCGTCTGGAGGAGGAAGCGCCCGAAAAGCTCCATACCCACTTTAAGATGTTGAAATCTTCGAAGATTGGCCTCCACCAACTTGATGAATTTACTTCTAAAATGTTCCAAATATCTTTTTACGTTGGTGGCGTCCTCCCTTGATGACAATCGGTAGGTAGCAATTCGGTTCCTGAAGGATGTTTTTACCAATTCCACACCTTCCTCCTGATTCACACAGCAGTTTGCTCTATGCTGCAGGGTGCGTAAATGCCCTTGGTATCTGGATTCTGGTACATCCAGGTTACACTCCGCAATGCTGGGTGGCAGACGTTGATGACTCTGTAAATGAATTAAATATGTTTAACACATTTTCGTAAAATTGCATTTCTAACTCACCTTCTTGAAGGTCAAAATCTAGCCTGCTTCGTCAGGGTACAGGTGGGGCATCTGCAGCAGACTTCTTTAGAACTGCATGGTCCTCCCTACGGTGGCGTTGTAGAGTCTCCTCCGATTTGAAATCTGCTCCACACATACCACAGGTTTTCACTGCTGTCCTAAGTCCTTATGACGTTTTAAATTATCTTTTCTGCTAAAGGAACGGTTGCAATGTTCGCATTTAAACATTTTCTGTAATGATAAATAATAATTTAAATCAAAAAATTATTCTTTAAAACATTTTAAAAAATATTGTTAAGTTTGAAAGATTAAAAATCTTTATTGTAATCTACAAGTCAAATTTTTTGATTTGACTACCCAGTTGTATCTCCTTAAAACATATTTTTTTAATTTTTGGAAAAATATAAAAAAATTTATTTAAGAAATTTTTTGAACATTTTTTTTTT